>JAQMCW010000005.1:665303-675472 GCA_030068335.1 Chrysichthys cranchii
TATTTTTTTTTTTTTTTTTTTTTTTTTTTTTAATGAATCTAACGCATATTATTTAATCCCATGACATTACGTCGTCGTGTTTTAGAAGGGGAACCCCCCCCACCGAATATTTCTTTCCAAAAACGCAGTACGTTTATTCAAAAAAAAAAAAAAAAAAAAAAAAGTGCGTGTTCTTAAAATGATCTGCACTTATCCGTGGTTGCTTATTTATTGTCTCAGCTTCCAGAACAATTTGAAATCTGACATTTTGGAATTTTCATAAATTCTCCATATCTACGCACACACATACAGTATATATATTTAACTCCATCAGCCACTGAAAACTGGTTTTCATGAAGGAAGCTCCTAAGACACTATTACAGCAAGAGAAAAGGAAAAAGAGTGATTGGGATTGTGTGTGCGTGCGCATGTGTGCGTGTGTGCTCATGTGTGTGTGTGTATGTGTGTGTGTGTGTGTGTGTGAGAGTGTGGGTGGGTGTGTGAAAGAGAAGGAACCGGAATAGAGAGAGTAATGGTCCACTAAGACAGGGCCTGGCTCTACAGGAAGTAAGCTCATATCTGCATTTCCCTGCAGTCTCGCTGCATTATACATTTTTCATGACCGCTGAGCGGGAATTAGCCACGAATCCCAGCAGCAAATCTCTCATCTCTGAGCCAACGAGAGAACGAGAGAGCGAAGGAGAGAGGGCTCAAGGGAGCGCTGAAGAAGCACTGTTCCTTCACCGCACCTACAGGGTCTGCCTAGTGCGTACAGGGCCCCCGTCTGAAATGGGAATTAGCTTGGTGTGTGTGTGTGTGTGTGTGTGCGCGCGCACGTTTGTGAGCGTGCCAGGGCTGACAGCAATCTTAAAAGGTTACATTAGAATTTTAATTAATTAACGTCTTTAGCACCTGAATGCATTTATATATTAATGAGCTGATAAGCCCCAGACAGAAAATCAGTTGAAGTGCTCCACTATAGGTTTTATACCACGTACACCACGTCGCGCGAACACTCCACCGCGTGTTTGTTTTTAAGCAAATAAATAATAGTTTTTATAATCGTTTGCTGTTTATACGGTAATATTCTCTTGGTGTGGATATTTCTCTCTGTGTTATGTTTCCCGTGCCACCTGGAGGGAAACAAAATTCCACCTCTCGTCTTCGTGCAGGACTTGTAGTCGGGCTGAATCTCAAATGACTTCCTGTTGACTCTGTGTGCTCACTGTATAGGGTATAACGTAAGATTGAGCTACAGAAAGGTCAGTAAATGGCTGCTGGGAATGAATAATCTAATTATAGGTCACGTGTTGGTGTTGGGTTTCGTATCAACTTAGAAATTTGCTATTTGTATAAAACTGTACGCTATGAACTATAACTAGAATAATAATTCTGGCTTAAAGTCAGCTGGGGCTCAGGTTCCCCCGCTTCCTGACAGATACACGGTAGAGATGGATGGATGGATGGATGGGTTGATATGCCTGTACTGTGCTGAAAGTTCAGTTTCGTACATTAAGCCACAAAGGGCAGAGCAAACTTTAGATGATGCTGTGCTGCATTACATAGCACTCCTTTGTCCAGATGTTGACCGTGGAGCTGTTGATAGTTAAGAGAATAGTTTGTATTCATTAGATACGTTCTGTCTACTCTAACTGATGAATTAAAATCTTTCTGATTACCGATTCATTCAAACATGGAGAATTTAGGTACCGGTCGTGATGCGAGCCTGGGGCGGGGCCTTTTCCAGAGGAGGCTGTGTCTCCTCTTTAGTCCTTCTGTCAGTCAAACTCTTCTTGGCACCCTTTAGGTGTGTGTACGTGTGTGCATACGGATCCAGGCGAGTGTGTGCTGACATGTGAACTGATGCTCGTTAAAGGCCCAATTACAGCATGTTCACGCGATGTCACTTTGCCTTACACCCTAAGGGGTGTACCGAAGACGACCCGCTGTGTCACTGTGTGTGTGCGTGCGCGCGTGTGTGTGTGTGTGCACGAGAGAGAGAGAGACAGAGACCTGGACTGCTTTTTTCACAGTTACTCCTGACCTTTCGAATGTGACCGTCATCTTAGTTGCTACTAGTGCGAGACAACTTTAGACACAGCGACATGAAGAGAATGCAAGCGCACACACGTATATACACATCAAGGCTGCCAGGGACTGTTTCATCACCCTGAACTGACCCTGGTCTCTCTCTCTCTCTCTCTCTCTCTCTCTTTCTCTCTCTCTCACTCTCTCTCTCTCTCTCTTTACTTCTCTCTTTCACACACACACACACACACACACACATACACACACACGCAGCTCTTTCTGCCTTTGTTTCCCAAACCGTCGCGCTCCCATCCAGAGGGAAATCTGCTTTTGATGTGGCCACCGCAGCTCCTCGGCCCTCGCTAGCTACAATTTGATTTGGGCCAGATTACAAATGTTTGGCCCGGGTTGTGTATATTGCAGCTTTATAAAGCAATAAGTCGGGGGTCCGTGTGGCGGCGCAAAAGAAAGCCCCCCTGATTCGGCTCTAATCTCCTCTCTGCCTGGCCGCTGATATTAGAGCTATTCAGGTGCTGCGCTGGGCCTTTATAGAGAGACGTGTTATTAACAACAAGCCGCATTGCTGGACTGCTGCCAGCCCTTTTTCTGTGCGTGTGCGTGTGTGTGAGGGAGAGTCTGCAGGCCCATTTTTATTTGTAAGCCCGTTGAGCAGCATTTAATTGTTTTTGTAGCGTGCAGAGAGCCTGGTCTCCAGGGCCTAGTCGTGTGGCCCGGCTCTATGTACATGTTCAAACACACACATACACACTTAAACACACTAAAGTAAGTGTTATTAAAGCGCAACAATAAAACCTACACAGTTTTCCTCTTCCTCCAAATATAGTCGATCAGCCATGACATGTTTGCGCGCTTGTACCAGGGCTATAAGGCTAATACAGCAAATAAAAGAGGTTTATAGCCACCAGTTTAGCATTTTGTAGTTTAGCCTGCCAGCGCACACTCACCTGGCTTAGTGATGCTATTTGGACATAAACAAGTGTGTGTGTGTGTGTGTGTGTGTGTGTGTACAGTACTGTGCAAAAGTCTTAGCACCCTGGGGGTTCTGTATTGCATTTTTATTGCAGATATTTGTTTTATGAATAAATATTTTTAATACATATTTTAATACATATTTTATGCATTATTGAGTCAGTACAAAAAACGAAAACAAATGAAATTTACAAAAATAATTTGTATTTGAAAAATGTTTTCGTGTCAGTTACGAATGCAACATAGTGCCTAAGAAACCACTTTTCAAAAATAAATAAATAAATAGATAGATAGATAAATAAATAAATAAATAAGTAGGTAAGTAAGGCAGGCTTCTGGGTTTTGGGCAAAAAAGAAAATTTCTATTTAAGCAAAAAAAAAAACAACAGCAAAGGGTCGCCTCACCGAATATTGACTTTGTTTACTGCACGCTTTAAGATTTTTTTCTAGCTAGAAAGATTTCATTTCATATGTAAACGTAACGTTATTTATCATGATGTCAATATGACAGTCATAATATTTTGCTCATATCGCCCTAGTTTGCTAGTATCTGTCTAAGATTCTCGACGATGCTCCACTTTTTGATGCGAGCGTTTTTGCGCAGTGTTAATCGACGCTAGAAGCGTCAGGTGCTTATTGGCAGCGTCATCCCCATGGCTCCCGTCCCCCAAAAAAAGTCTCAACACATATCCTGACTGATCAACTTCACAGGCAGAGTGTCTTTCAGAATGACCTGGATGACTGGTGGTCTTCTTAGATGTTCAGCCCAGGCTGTGACACTGACAGGGTAGCAGCGTGGCTGTGTGCTGCTGCTGCAGCATTGCTGGAGATTTCAAACACTTCAATGTCACTACTAGGTTGATAACTCGCCAAGTCAAAACTCTTGCCACGGTGCTCCTGCGGTGAGAAACTGACACTGATGAAGGGCTAGAGGACGATTAACACACACTGTTCAAGGTTTTCACGCTGTGGAATACTGCCGCACTAGTAGTCACCAGATGATCGAGTCAAGTCATGACGTCACTGCGCGAAGCTAACATTCAAGCTAATATTCTCAAATAGCCGTAAAATCTCAGGGGCGATCGCTCGTGTGCGATTTAATATTAATCCAAAATGGATGTCAGGAAACATTGTGTTCAGCTCTGTTTGCATTGCTTGCTGCTGTGTGTTTGATAGCAGTGAACAGCGGCTGCTGAGTTTTATGTTGAAGATGTCACAGCATTTAAACAGGATTTGTAACGGTGAGCGTGCGAGGGCGGCCGACCTGTGCGTGTGGAGCAGCATCAGCGAACATGTCATTAAATGTGAGTGTAAGCTTCCGTGAATTGTATCTTGACTCATAAGCAAAGTGTGTGTGTGTGTGTGTGTGTGTGTGTGTGTGTGTGTGTCTCAGTGCTCAGTGCTTGCTGAACTGAAGTGCTCTCTTTTGCACACGTGGTAGTTTCTCAGTACCCTTGCTTTGAAGCAAGAACCGTCGTGTGTGCACACATATGTGACCCGTGTTGACATAATGAGTTGGAATGAGGAAATTTTCAAAAGTGAGTTATTGTTACTTCCACATTGTCCATCTAAAGACCTTCGAAATGAGGCATGGTTTGTTAAAATCGGACAAAAAATGACCGCCTAGCAACTAGCCACTTTCGTTGACGTCTAATGGGGTTTGGAAACTCGCTTTCCATTGATTCAGAAAAGCCTCATTGGCAATTTCATGTGTATTATCAGGAAGTAGAGGAACTACGCTTCACAACAATACCAAACATGGGTAGGGGGATTCCCCCGTCTCGCCGTGAGCGCGCGGTGAAAAATACTGATTTATCATGGAATATTACGACAAAGGACTAATTAATGAAGACATACGAATGAACATAATGACCAAAACCTTAAAATAAAAGTAGTTTGGGATGTTTTCCAGCTGTTTTATCATGGGGATCAATAAACGAGGGCTTTATGGACTCATTTTTGAGCAAATCTCAATTTCGACCAGAACCATGTTTTGCCTCTTAGCTCATAATTAGCCTACGCGCATTCCGACTCATTTTGCCAACACGGCTCACAATAAACTGCACCTTGAACTCATTTTTATCAGTGTATACTTTCTTTGTATGAACGGCCAACAAAAGAAATTTCCGCCCGTTCCGCCGTACATGTCTTCAGCAATGAATTTATTTGTGAAGTCAGACTCCACTATACTAGTGTATCATCGCTCATATGAGAATAAACACTCAAAGCTTTAGGAAGTTGTTTTTTGTTTTTTTTTACCTATCCTACGAGGTTTACGTGTTATAATGTTATTGTGGCAGTTATTTAAGGTGTTTTACTATCCAAAAACGCTTTAGTGCTCTCTGTTTTATCTCTGTACCAATGTTCATATGGAGAAACGTGAAGTATTTGGCTTAAACCCCTCCCATTTCCGCAGCTAAACACACATCACGTCACGATACTCATACTCCACACACAGAAACCCAGTAGTGTCCTGATTGAATTACTTTATATATAGATAGATAGATAGATAACTTTATACCAGACTTGTGGCGAAAAAGTAATTCATTTGTTTATACCGAACTGTCCAATGGAACGCCAGTGTACTCTGAGGAAGGGTTAAAGATACTGTTAAACTGCTGTAAGATGTTTATAAGTGTTTACTTGTATTTTCTACAAGGAAATTGCTGTAGTTCCTCTTGATATTTTCGCCATGTTTGATATTTGCCGTCTGATTATCGATATCTATAAAATCCTTTTGGCGTTTGAAACGGAAATGCCGTATGACCACAGAACATATTATACGTGCGTATGCGCGGAAACAGCGTCACTAGCGTTTACATTTTAACTAATCACTTCGTTCGTGGACGCCATCTTTATATCGTCTTTACGAATCGGTATTATTTGTGTGAGAGTTATTTTACTGATATTGAAAAGAAGTAAACACCTATTCGTTAAGTCAAAACTTTGATCTAAATATCTAAAATTCTTCTCGCGTTTGAAACGGAAATGACGTAAGACCGCTATTTGTTGACAAATAAAACTGGTAATTAACAAACTTATTTTATGAATACTGCGTGGTTTTTTTTTCTCCCTTCCACTCGGTGAGCGAAGCCACTGGCCAATCAGCTAGTTAGTTATAAAAAAAACTTCCTAAAGTCATTATGCACTAGTATAGTGGAGTCTGACATCCCAAAAATAAATTCATAGCTGATGAATTAGTATGAGTATTAGTATTTTTTATTATTATAGATGACGCTTATAGGCAGTTGTTCATTGCAAAATACGTCAAAATCAGTGTCATTCCTTGTCGTCTGTTGTCAGAAGTACGACAGTAATGTATGACGCCGAACATCACGTGTTATTTTTTATGATTATGCATAGAAATAAATGAGCACAGCATCAGAGCAATACTCTATACCGGTAGTCTTGTATATTGCTTTTGGCTTGCGAAATTATTTTGGAGTCAGGTGGCACAAAATGAAAAGCTGGATTAAAGAAAAACTATTTATTTACACTTTTTTTTGAAGGATACCTACACAGGGCCACGTCCCGTTCACAAAGGTGGCATGAATGTTTTCGAACGCAGCACTGTATGGTATGGCGAAACCTGTGACCCGAGCTAAATGTAAGAGTTTTTATAAAGACCCTGAAGTTCTTTGTCTTTCTATGAAAGGGAGAAGAAACCTCAATTAACCTGAATTATGGGCCAGAGACTGTGATTTTTATTCTTATGTCCGTCAAGGTATTAGTTTGGCTTTACTTGCACTAGCACTTTGAAAGATCTCCTGCAAAGTGTCTGCCCTCCCCTCTTACCTTTTGGAAGTAATATTTGATGTCTCAACTTCCTGTATGAGCGAAGAACCGAACGCTCGTCAGCTGAAGTGCCGCTTGTGCATTTGCATTCAAAACTATTACGAAGCACAAATCAAACACAACCGCACTTATTTATGAAACCCATGTGCCAGCAAAAGGAAGGATTTTATCACCCTCAAACTAAAGTGGTAATCAAATTTGCATTTATAACGCGGTCGTGAAGCACCGTGCGTGCCTTTTATACCTTCTAATAAGTGACGTAAATGCGCTGTTAGTGAAAACTGCCAATATCGGGAATTAAAAAAAAAACCCCGACAATAACAGTCTCCCATTGCTTTCTCGTCTTTTACCTGGAAAGACAGGAAAATGTCCTATCATGAGTTTTGACAGTGCTGTGTAAAAGATTTATGCCGTAGTTAGGATGGTGTTATAAATGCCCTGTGTAGGGTCCCGTCAAATAAAGTTTTACTGAATATTAACAATGTTCATGTCTAGCAGCAGGACTTTATCTATCTATCTATCTATCTATCTATCTATCTATCTATCTATCTATCTATCTATCTTATAATTTGATTTTATTATTTCTAGTCAATTTTTTTTTTAAATATTGCCATTGCAGTTTTGTTGATGTTCATATATTTACCATCATCATCGGTTTCTTCACGTTCGTATTTTTTTTAAAATATATTTTATGCTATTTTATGCATATTTCTGTCACCGTGTTTTCATGTCTCATGTCCCGGCCTCCGCGGTGCCTCATTGCTCCATCCTCTTTCATTCCTGCCTTTGTGGAGTCTTGATTCCGAGTACACGCTGTAAGATAATGCAGGTTATTTCACGTGCACGTGTGTACGCTTTAAAGCAGGTTTCATTCGACTCGAGTGTGTGCTGCCTCGTGAACCGATGCTCATTAAGTCCCCAATTATGAGATGTCACCTCGGCTTACACCCTGAGGAGCGTGTGGATGACACGCTTTAGATCGAGCAGGAGCAGCCCTCGTTTCTGAGGCAGCGCGTATTAGGTAGGAACGATTTCCTGTAGGAGCGGCGTTGTTTCACAGGTCTACAAAAACACAGCCAATCAGATTATTGGCAGCAGGCCCAACAGGTACATGCTGACTTTGATGCACACACTTTTCCCTTGAGTGGGTTTTTATGTTGTATGCACACATGCACACACACGCACACACACACACACACACACACACACACACACACACACACACACACACACATACACATGCACTCTACTTTGATCACAGTGTTTCTGTTTCTCTGCCCGCTACTGTGTCCTGTGTGTGTGTGTGTGTGTGTGTGTGTGTGTGTGTGTGTGTGTGTGTGTGTGTGTAGCCCTGGGCACTCGTTTTAGCCATGCTCTGCCAATCGAGGCCCCTATTGCTGTGGCAACAGGCCGCTCAAAGTCTGCGTCCATCTGTTGGGCCTGGGACAGATAAAGCCCTCTAACAGCTGCCCTTCACTCTTTCTCTCATTCTTTCTCCTTCTTTCTCTACCTCATTTCCTCTTGTGCCCTCTCTCTCTCTCTTTCACTCTCTTTGTGTTGACATACAGAGATTTTCACCAATCCGAATGATTGCAGTTTCTGATTTAAGGGTTTACACAGCGTTTTGATGCCTGATAAAATCTGTTTTTATATGGCATTAGATGTAATATGGAACAAATATATTGGTTGTGTCAGCATTACCATACCAGTGACACAGTGTAACTTGTTGCTACACATGCAAGCTAAGTTTTCAGTCACCTCGTATGTGTTTGTAGATTTTCCTTGATGTACGACTCAGTAAAACGTCCAAATGCCTGTCACACAGAAGAAGTTGTGTGCCACATTTGTCGATTTCAAGCTGTCCCATGCTCATGCCACCTGTAAAGTCCTTAATATCACAGCGCAGTTGATTCTCCATGCTGATCGGTCAGATGGTGTTGATTGGTGGTGAAGACCCAGACCACCTTCTCATAATAGGAAAATATCTCCATTGGCTAAAATGATGATATGGACTCAGTGAACCCCAAAACAATACATTACCCCTTTCCTACTACATGTTATGAAATGGTCCTGATGAGACATCCTGGGATGTCCACTAATGTCCACTGATGAGCGGTGAGTGGGTTGAATATAAGAGTGAAATAAAAGTTAGGGTCAAATATGACCCTGGGGTGCTACAGGGTTAATTTTATGTAACAGTAGATCTTACAATAGTGCTGGATGTATGAATATTAGGGCACTTGTTCAAAAATACATGATTGTTTCTATAGAAACAGCTTACGCTAAAATGACAAACACTACACTACACGCAAGTTACCTATAATAATAATAATAATAATAATAATAATAATAATAATAATAATAATACAGGGAGTTCCTACGGCTCGACGTAAACATGGCTTTCGCCGTTAGTCAGAACTCACACTCTGTCCAACACTGTATAATGTTAAAACAGCCTAATACAACACCTAATACAGCACCCGGATCTCCAACTAGGTAACAAAAACAAAAAAGAAAAACAATCGCAATGATTAGCTGACATGGCGAAGGACTTGATTATGATTGGTCCGTACGTTTGTGCTCAGGGTTTGTGTGAACTCTGTCAGGTTTGGTTGAGAGGTCGATCCTGAGCGCCGCATTCATTTAAAATATCAACGGCGAACGGAAACAAAGCCTCTTGCTAAGACTTTTTAGTGCTTACTTATGGGGGGGTCGTCTGTTTACTTCCGGGTGTCGTCCGAACGTATCGTACGTCATACTCTGTTACAGTGGCCTGCCAATGATGCCTGCCCATGAATCTTAAATATTGTCTAAATATTTTACAAGTTTTAGCGTATCGCAGTCGTCATCGTAACGTCGAAAAATCATAAGTCGGGCCATTGTTACTAGGGGAGGACCTGTATATATTTTTACTATTGTTATTACTACTGTTGTTTCTACATATCTTCCAGGTTATTTGTACAAGCAAGGAATACAAAAAAAAAATCAACTATTGCACCTTTAACAGATTACTAACTCCTTAAACTCCTAACCTCAGCAGTTCCAGTCTGCTGTAATTACTAGATAATGCAAAATAGCTGATGAATAATGGACCACAGATGAAGAAGTGAAAGTGAAATATACTGTGGAGGGATTTGAAGGGGTTAAACACCTGCATGAATTAGAACAGAGAGAAATTTACATCAGCGTTACTCGATTATAATCGACTTTGATTTCAAAACGTTAGAGCTTAGAGTTAGACTTAGAGTTAGTTTAGAGCAGTGTTTCCCAACCTTTTTTGAGCCACGGCACAATTTTTGTTACGAAAAATACGACGGCACAACGGGGGGGGGGGTAGGATAACACATCCGGGTACTGCCTAGGGACTCTTGGGAAAT
>JAQMCW010000005.1:707646-721471 GCA_030068335.1 Chrysichthys cranchii
TATTGTAAAGCTGCTTTGCGACAATGTTCTGTTGTTAAAAGCGCTATACAAATAAAATTGAATTGAATTGAATTGAGGTCTGCTTTCCAAGCGTGCATTAGACCTTATTTGAACACCATGTGCCCATAGCATAATTTCAATTACTTACATTCACACTCCCTTGCGTTTTCGGTGCTAAATAAGTATGATCCTCTATTTTGTGTTCTCAAACATGTTAGTCAGCAACAACAAATACTGATTCCTCTTATTTCTTCTTTCTAGTCTTCTGGTGCTTTTTTCCAGATTTATGCTGCCACTTAAACATAAAATGCGTAAGGTGCTCGTAAGAGGTTTGTTGATTTTGGGCACCTGTAGCGGTACCTGTAGCGGCACAAGGGGCGGCAAGGTGGCTAAGTGGTTAGCACTGTCGCCTCACAGCAAGAAGAACCTCACGGGTGCCTTTCTGTGTGGAGTTTCCATGTTCTCCCTGTGTCCACATGGGTTTCCTCTGGGTATTTCAGTTTCCTCCCACAGTCTAAAGACATGCACAATAGGTGGATTCGCTACCCTAAATTGCCCGTAGGTGTGAGTGTGTGTGTGTGTGTGTGTGTATGAACCCAAGTCCTGAGTCAGGGGAAGGTTGGGGGCGTGGGGCTAGCGACCTCACCCTGTAGAATGCACTTAGCTACAGAAAGGTCAACCGAACCCCATGGGGGCCGCTTGACACCCTATGTGCCGTACGGCATGATAAGGATCTAAGACTAAGACTAAAGTAGCGGCGCAACATGGCGGCTCCATAGAGGTGGACCTGAGGCCTAAGTGAATATAGAGGGCATAGAAAAAACACAACAATTCATAGTTAAGTGTAATTATACACTAATAAATCCATACTTATGCACCTTATGTTCTATTTCTGCTAATAGATACTCCTAAATCCTACATAGTGGGCTTTAGAAAAAAACAAACAAAACTGGTTATACTATAAACACCATAATTACATTTTTCTAGATATTAACCATAGAATTATCTCATGTTATTATTTGTTGTGTGCTAGTTGTGTATAATCACACTAATATCATAGATTTTATTCTGTAACTTTTGTGAGTATAGCCTTTTCCATCAACTTTAAAATGTTCAATAAGACAAAATATCATAATTCGCTGCAAAATCTTAATTAAGGATTAAGATTCTTGCCTGATGGGGGCAGCATGCTGCCACATATTCACTCTATTACAAACTGTATTTATGGTACACCGGTGAAGATAAGAGAGAGACTGTTACAGATTAGAACTCATTATTTTTTTGTCAGAGCTTGTTGTCTACCCACAATGTTTCAGGTTTTCCTCAGAATAACGGGTTTGGTGCTCTTCATCACAGGTAATATAAAACTGTTTAATATTCTGTTTATAAATGAAAAAAAAAACATATAAATTTATAATTCTCTGATTAAAAACTTTTTCTTTATAGGTTCCTCAAATGGAAAGACTGTTCAACAAAAGCCTCATGGCCTCATCACAAGTCAAGGAGAATGGGCAGAAATGAAATGTTCCCATGATATTCAAGGCCACGATCGCATTCTGTGGTACAGACAATCACATGACGAGGAACTGACCTTAATGGGATATCTAGTATCCGAATTTCAAACCATAGAAAACAAATTTAAAGGCAAAATCATCATCAGTGGAAAAGCAAATGAGTACTACAGCTCTCTTAACATGACAACCGTTACACCAGAGAGTGGTGGCGTGTATTTCTGTGCAGCATATAGCACAACAGCGCAAATTCCCTTTCTTCACTACAAAAATCAGTATCAGTTCACACCATCTCCTCTGCGTGCCACACTAACCACTACACCTGAGTGTGTTTTTTCATCTGAAAAAGTAGGTAATATTAATATAGTTTATCAGGCTGATTACTGTTCAATAATTCAACAGTCAATTTTGACCTGTAAGACTGTAACCCGCAAGACTGCAGTGTGCTGAGTTTTAGCTCAATAAAATGACATCACTGAAAATCGTAGCAAAATAAACCAAATTACAAGCTGGACAAAAGGCTATACAGAGAACCTCTGTGACGTCAAGGTACGAAAAATTATTTGCAGTGTGAAACTGTTCCCTCGATTTAACAACCCATTGCCTCAATTAAAAAATCAGTTCACTGATTGAGTGATTGATTCATTCATTCATTCAAGAGCAAAAGAACAAACAAACAATTCAAACAAGACGTATAACGTAAGCGTTAGGGCTGAATACTTTCTATCCCAGAATATACAGTAGATTCACAAAGCATCTTGTTGACCCTTGTGTTAAGTGATTACACAAACACACGCTGTATTTGGTGATCATTAGGTCTAATTTATAGCACATCCTTAACACATCATCAACAGTGATCAAATAATACATATGATTAAGGTGGATTATTTCCTCCAAAGTAATATTTCCCCCCCTAAATATATTCGGATATGAGATACTAGAAGTGCTTCCATAGACTAAAGTGATATCTTCCAACTTCCAAGTACAAATCACGCGAAGGAACAATATAAAAAGTAAACAAGACTACATAACTATATGTTTTATGCCTATGTTTATATGAATGGAATTTTTGGTATAAGCCTCAACCCTAATGGTTTCATAATAGTAATGATGAGTTCCTGATAGGTAGTTAAAAAGGTAGGCCTCACTGGTCCTGTCAGTTCAGTAATACAACATGTCAATCAAACATATATGCCCTGTCACATATTCAGTTTGATTGACTTTACTTTTATTTCTATAGCAGTTTTTACAACAAAGCAGAGCAATTCACAAAGCAATTTGATGAATCCTAAGACCATACTAATATGCTATTAGATAATATGACAACAAGTCAGTAAAATCTGACACAAATGGACGAGCTAGAAGCCTGGAAATTAAATATAGAAAGGGTTTTACAGTTTCTACATTCATTTTTCAAGTTTCAGCTCTTACAGAGTATAATGTGCTTCAGAGTATAGCGCCAAAATCAAACAGGTTTCAGCTGAAAGCCTGGAAAGAGAGGTGTGGCAGAAGAGACTGAACCCAGATCCCTCTCGAGGTCACACTTCACCAGAGCTGCTGTTATTAGTATCTGGTACTTATTATAGAAAGCAACGATTATGATCGGCGTTATATTTTTAATTCTGTTTTTACCTGCTGGTAAGGACGTATAAACTATTTTTGTATTTATTTATTTATAATGTTTATTGAAAAAGAATCATTTAAAATGTGCGTATAATTTTTAGTTATACTTGTTCATCACGTTATTACTGTTATTTCGAAGCCACTAAAGTCCCAACTTTAGTTTTCAGCTAGACAATATTTGTACATTATTTTCTGAGGAGATATTAGGCAGCAGTGCGAGCGTTCAATTGACTTCTATGCTAACTCTTTTCTTTTGGGTTTCAGGCTTCAGCGTAAGACAATCTCCTGATATTTCTGCCTATGAGGGTCAGAATGTGACTCTGGAGTGTACTCAGATCAGTACCTCCTACAATGGCATGTACTGGTTCAGGCAGAGACCTTTCGAGTCCCTGGAGCTCATTGTATACTACTACGTTAACATGGGAACACCTGAAGAGCAATTTAAGCAGAAAGTTTCTGCCATAAAGAATGGCAATTCTCTGGATCTAACTGTGAAAGAGCTGCAGAGGACAGACAGTGCTGTCTACTTCTGTGCAAAACAGGATGCACAGCATGACAACCTAATCGAAAACCAGCACAAGAACTGCACCACCCCCACAAAAAACACTTACTCGACACCTGTTAACTGTAGCGCACAAACCAAGTAGTACGCATGAGCAAAATACACAGGAGATAAATAGATAAATATATATATAGAGGGGGTGGTGAAGTCACTTCCTGTCACCTGGATTTTATAAGCAAGTGTTGGTTTGCTCTGAGTCAATAACAGGAAACAAATCGGCATCATGATTCTGCTGTTTTTATCTCCAATCATGCTGGGTGGTAAGTGTCTCCAGCTCTCCGTGGATATTTCTGTCATTCTACAATTTATTCATTTAATTCTTTTCATCTCATAGCAGTATTCAATTCTTCCAGGTGGTCAGATGGTACTGATTAATTTTCTGTAACGGCAACTCTGTCAGCAGTGTCGACTGTAAATCACAGGGTTTTATTCATGTGCATACTACTAATAATGCATTATTAGTTCTATTGTAAAAGCTTACACAGGACATTATGAGGAAAAGTTTCCAGACTTTTTTGCTAAGTAAGAAAACAAAAACAAAACAAAACAAAAAAAAAAATCCACAACAAGTGTATGGTGCAAGGAGTCTAATATGCCAGCACAATCAGAGACAAAACTGTAACAATGGTTTCAACCGAGGAGAAGTCTTCAAGCTGCATTTTTAATTAGTCTTATTATCATCAAGGGATGGTGAAGGAATGACTGCAGCCGCTATTTCCTAAATGATAACAGAAGTTAACATACTTTGTGAATGCTCTATAACATTTATTATTAATATAAATGGAAGAAAATGATGACATTAATTATTCATTAATCCTTTACTGGCACAGTCATCAATTCTAATCCAAAATACATTTTTGTCAAATTTTAGTCCACTTGAAGTTTGTTCTCTCTCTCTCTCTCTCTCTCTCTCTCTCTCTCTCTCTCTTTCTCTGTGTGTGTGTGTGTGTGTGTGTGTGTGTGTGTGTGTGTGTGTGTGTGTACGCATGTGTGTGTGCGCTAAAAAAAAAATCTGGCAGCAGAACCAGGGGCATATTATAGCTAATCACAGGATGTGGGAAAGGGGAGGGGGTGATCGGGGTGTTGTTGTTAGTGTCGCTACCACAGATCTTGGATTTCTTTTTAGTGCTTACCCCTCTTCCTCACTTGTGTAATTAATTAGAATTGAAACTGTTGGCAAATTGCAGTGAAGTAATACCTAAAGACACTACAGGATATGATGTAATAATAATAATGAGATGCTGTAATAATAATATGATGAAAATAAGTAAACTTTAGGGTGATAACCGTGACTCAGGTTCACATCTGGCAGCAGCAACTCAGCAACCTGCCACTGATTTTTTTTCCTATATAACAGAACATCCAGACCTGTTTTATTCCATGCATTAAAAAAACTAAACAAAACGCATTTTCATGTGCTTCCCTGTGTTCTCTTTAGGTCTTGTGGCAAGTCGTCGAGTTGAACAATCACCTCCTGACATGATCAAAAATCACACCGAATCAGCTCAGCTCTATTGTTCCCACACAGTCAAGAACTTTATGCACGTTCTCTGGTACAAACAGTCAAAAGAAAGGAATTTAATTTACCTTGGATATCAAAATGTCAAATACACCTATTCGGAACAGGACACCCGGATAAACCTGGATGAAGACAGGCACATTAATGCCACACTTACAATCCACAACCTGTTAGCAAAAGACAGCAGTGTATATTTCTGTGCTGTACAAATTCACAGTGTGTCAGGGTCCCCTGCTTCCTGTACAAAAACACATTTCTCAGGATATATCTAACACATATGCACTACAGTGATGGATATCACTGTTCACACAACTGTAACAACAGCCAAAGTGGTTCATTTAGTAAATATCTACAGTGTCTCTGTTACGTTTAGGGTACTTCCCCATTTGCATGATCTTATATGTATACATCATGCATATAATATAATCTTTTAATAAATAATGGATTTATGGAATTGCTAATGAATATGTTTTACCATTTGGCAGAATGGCATAAATAAAATACACATACCATAACTGGCTAAAGCTGAAATAGTTTTGATATCATTTCCACCATTGGACCCTTACCGGAATGCTTAAAAAATAATAATAAATAAATAAAAAATAAAAAAACAGGCTTCAGATTGAAATGAGGGAGATTAACCTTTGACAAATTTAACTCTGATTGATTGGTGGAGCTTGCCAGATGTCACACTACGATATTGTCATATGAGCTGTGCACTGAAAGTAAAAATAGAAGAAAATATGTCATGCTTTCTTACTGAGTAGATGTAAAGTAGGTGTGTAATACAAAAACATGATGTGTATCCATCTCTGTCTGTACCAGTACCTGTATCTCAGTTTGTACCTGTACCTGTATCTCTATCTGCACCTGTACATGTCCTTGTATCTCATGTCTGTACCTGTATCTGTTCAGTGCTCAAAATGTTTGTATCTGTTTTCATATTCAGATTTGAACTAGCAAGGGGTATGGTCGAAAACAAAAGGGTTTTGTTTTATTTAAAACCCACTAATAAACACTTTTTTTTTTTTAATTCTATAGATTGGCTCCCAGTAGATTTTAGGATTCGTTTTAAAATCCTGGTAATTATATATAGAGCGCTAAATGGACAAGCTCCTTTTCATTCAATACAATTCAATTTTATTTGTATAGTGCTTTTAACAACAGACATTGTCGCAAAGCAGAGACAGTGGCTTACCGTGCATTTCACACCTAGGCCTTCAGTAGTGCTCCGTCTGAATCAACCCGCCCCTCAAAAACTAATTTATGGTCATAAAAACCATCTTAATATGTAGAAATACAGTATAAAGAGCCATTGCATCGCAGATAGATAACTCCTGTGGCCACAATAAATGCCTTTATTGAATAGACAAACCAGGGGTGAACAAGTGCCTTTCTACTACAGCTACAGCCGCAACACACATAAACATCAATAATAACCTCGTAAACTCGTAATATTATTTAGGAAAATTGCAACATTTTACTCACCAAAAATTAGGATTATTTGTAAACAAAATCCGTCCTCCTCTCTTTCCTCAAAATCGCTATTACCCCATCCTATCCAATCAACGGTTCTGAATACGGTGACGCTGCCGTACGCCTGCTGGAAGGCCCTAGTGACACCAATTCAAAATCTGATTGGTTGAAGCAACAGTTTAATCGACATTTATTTTGTGTTAGAGGGCCTGCAGAACGGATTGTGAAGGCCTCCGGGCAGACTTCTTTGACTTTGACCCTGCCTGGCAACAAATGATGGCTGAAATGTGATTGGTTAAATGCTTTAAAACGAAAGTACGTGTCTGGAAGCAGCACAACTATCGGAAAAGCTATGAAAGGAAGCGGACAGACTATTTGGAATTATTTAATAAATATTCATGGACAAAATATAATTAACATCAGTTTGTGATTCAGATATTTTTTTAGGCCAGCAAAGAAGGCCCTGCAGGCCCTGACGGTCGGCCACTGTGGAAATGTGAAGAGCAGTCTCAGATGAGGCGCTGACTCCAAAACCAGTACCTTGTCAGTGGGAAAGGGCTGCCACAAAGCAACTTTTGGGCTTTAAGCAAGGAACTTGTATGTCACTTTTACTAAAGAACTCAGCCAGGTGTAAAGGTTGTATTATTGAAGCTTTATGATTCAAGCCTTTGGTATGATGAGTAGTCAAACGTTAAACATCTATACATGAGTCAGTTCTGCCAAGCATTCAGAATGACCTGGATATCTAAAACACTCACAAACAGTCAGGGCTAAAATACTTCATTTTGGTTCGGTGCAATTCAGTCGTATTTGTATAGCACTTTTAATGAGACGGAAGAAACCTTGAGAGTGCTACAAAGGTTTTTGTTAGTGTTTAAAAAAAAAAAAAAAGTTTACACCAGATTTGTTCTGTCAGACAGAAGAGAGGGTCCTAAACGAACTCAAGGACACCAGATTTTTTTTTCTTTCTTTCTTTATTATTATTATTTTTTTTTTTTTTTTTTTTTAGGGGGGGATGGGTCAAGGCAACTATATGGGATACAATTATTACCCACTACACACAGTTTTCCTAAAGTACAACTGTGATTAGTAGCATTATGTACAAAGAAGGTGATTCGAAACATTTACGCAACATTCACACGAACAAGCCTGTAGCTACACTGAACGTTGGCACCGATGTGAATCCCTGCTGGCGTGAGGCCGTAGGCCCAGTAATCACAGTCCTGCCAATGTTCAGTGTAACTGCACTCTTGCGATACAAGAGTTCTGCAAACAAAAAATTAATATTGAGTAAATGCCATTTCGGGCACAATATGACCAAATGTTTGTTTCTTTTTGCTCTGATAGCCGAAATAGATCCCAAAGGAGCGACAATCAATTAGTAGCACGTCAGCTAGCTAGCTCACATTTATTTGTACGTTCCTGTTAAAGGTGCTCCTAGTAAAATTGGCATCGTTCTTCCTCTTCATCTTCAGCTGACAAACTTGGAGGCAAAAAGTTCAATTCTTGAGAACTCAAGAATCATTTGCTGATCATCTTGCTAACACTATCGCAGTAACTTTCCCCACGCAGTAACTCGGAAGTGGAATTTTAGACGACGAACACGCCTGAGCAGGGTGATACAAACGGTAAAACGTCCCCGTGAAGTTATAAGGAATATAGGTGCCTTGGAGCACTGCTCAACCAATCAAATTAGTGGAGCGGAGCTTACTGTTGTATAAATGCAGCGTACAGAGTAATAGAGCTTATATATCATTCCCGCAGCTTGCGTAATGCTGGAGTATAAGGTTTAAAAGGTTTTCACATTGTATTATCCAAGGTTCAAAAGTTGCTATAGAAGATAAAACACAGGCTTGATGTGATTGGCTGATAATGAGACTGATGTCCAATGCTCTTGTTGCCAAGCATCTCACTTTTGTGCTCTTCTAAAATGATGGCATCCCTTCTGGTCTGCCAAGCCCTGCATCAGCTCTGGTTCAGTTCTGGGTAATATTGGCATTATAAGTCATTACAGGACACAGGAGTAGAAGGTGAAAGTGAAAATGTGTCGAATGGATGTTCAGCATGAGCATGAGGGTCTGCTCTGGGATGAGCCCAGCACAGACTTTATGATTACAGCAGCATTTCATAGAAGGTCAAATCTGGTCTCCAATCTTGCCATCTGCAGAGTTATATGCCACTCTGAGTGCACATTTCGAGCAAGAAGGGACATGGGAGAGCGATCGAAAAGCACTAGAAGCCTTCGTCCTTTTCCAAATTTTATAAAGATCAGAATAATGGTGTCTAATAACCTTACCAGAACGGCAGTGTGGTGATTTGGGTCTTTGGTTGTGCGACTGTGGATGTGCTGTATTGAATTAAGGTTCTCTCATCAGCATAGTGACAGAGACAGAGTGAGGTGATTGTGCGTGTGTGTGTGTGTGTGTGTGTGTGTGTGTGTGCGTGCGTGCTGGCCCTGTGCCATGCCTTGAGGCCTGGCTCTTATGAGAAGTAGAGAGAAATGAGGGCCGTTAAAGTCAGAGATTACACCCCGTTCCTCATTGATTAGTGCAGAGAAAGAGAGACGGGAGAGAGAGCGCGAGAGAGAGCACGCGAGAGAGGAAAGGAAGAGGGGAGAGAGATAATTATATGGGCTTAATTATGTTTTTTGATAATCTACATCAAAGATAATGAAAGTCTTGGAGAGTTCCCAAAACTCTCCAGCGCTTCCCATAACCAAACCCCTACTCTCCCTTTTTATCCTTTCTTCTTCATCCCTCTCTCGTGCTCTCCTCCCTGATAGCACTAGAGAAGCTATTCCCCAAACGTGCTCCTTAGCGGAATACTTTAATTTAGCAGAGCTGAACACCGCTGTGTTCAGAGCCCGTAGCCTGTTTGATGATTCAGTAATGTCCGTGGCTCGTTCCTGCTTACAGAACAAAAATACGAGCGCAGAAGGAAGCAGCTTTAAAGCTGTGTTTAGAAACCTTTTTTTTTTTCTTTCTTTCAAAAGCTCACACCGAATATCTATCTCTAAGGCCACTTCAATGATGAATTACGGTCAGTGTCTTCATTTTGAAAGAACTGAAGTGTGTATTGTAGAATATCGTGTGTGTGTGCGTGCGTGCGTGCGTGCTTGCAGCAAGGTTTAAAGTAATTTGAATTTGATGTCTCTATGCCTCCATTGTCTTGTGCAGCCGCTGGCTTTCTGTGTACGTGTGTGTTTTGAAGGACACAGTTCGAGTGTGTATTCATGCGTGGGGAAGGGGAGGGACTCGTCAGGTCTCGCTGTCCACTGTTCAGTCTCAGCTGGCGTGTCACGACGTGTGTGTGTGTGTATAGCGTTGATGGAACAGGAGTGATTCTAATGTCCGTCCTGCTGTGTTTGAGGTAATCCTGAGTGTCCCTTGTCTTCACAAGTGGAGAGGGTAGTGACATGAAGGTAAATCAATTTAAATGGACATGACTGTTTTCGACCTCATCTCACAGTACTGCATTAATACTGTATGTCTGATTTCACTAACAAGAACTGGGACACGTTTCTCTAGACTAAAAAAGCAAACGAACCCTGCTTACTAGAAACTCGAATGAGAAACCAGAAGTATTTTTCACTGAAATTCACGTGGACTTTTTTTCCCCACTGTCCAGAATCCACCGCAGATCAAGTAGTGTAGCTATCCGAAGGCCAGTAACTGTAAACCGCCGTACATACACTCATCGTCCACCTGTAAATCTGTACACTTATGGAGTTATCTAATCAGCCAGTCACGTACCAGGAGCAGGACCGGCGCTAGTCCATTGACAGAATTCGTAGCGGCGCCCCTCATATGACGAGCTGGGGGTGGGGCGCAACCAGGAGGGGAGAAGGGGGTGGTTGCATGCATGAAAACGCACGTAGTGTTTGCGCTCACAGACACGTGTGACCACCAGGGGGGGATGTGAGGGGGCGGAACATACGCACACATCAAAAATCTGCTAATTATCTGCTAATTTTCTGCTAATTTTCCTTTAGAATTCAACCTTCACATCTGTAACTAGAAGTTAGGACCAGTGCGCGGTCGGGTGGTGGTGGGGGGCACTAGATGGTGTCCGCCGATGAACTTTGCCGCCCCCTTTCAATTTGGCGCTCTAGGTGACCGCCTATGCCTAGCGCCGGCCTTGGTCAGCAGCGCAGTGCAAAAAAAATCAAAAATCATACAGGTACAGATCAAGAGTTTCAGTTAACCAACACATGAAACTACAGGATGCAGATACCTGTGGTTGGCTGACAGGAGTGGAACCTAATGCTTCAGCTATCTGAGCTCATTCACCTCACGATTTGACATGTTGTGCATTCTGGCGTACTTTTCTGCTCACCACGGTTTGAAAGAGTGATGATACGAGTTACTACGTTCTTCCAGTCAGCTCAAATCTATTTGCCCATTGTCCTCTGTCCAGTCTTCTACCCACAGGGCTGTCACTCGCAGAGTTGGTTTTTTTATTATTTGTTTGTTTTTTGGGCTTTTTTTTTTTTTTTTTTTTTTTTTCATACCATTTATTTCGTGTTTCCAGACTGTTGTGTGTGAAAATCCCAAAAGATCACCAGTCTCGGAAACACTCAACCCAGCCCATCTGGTAACAACGTCCATGCCGTGATCAGGCACGGAGATCACCCTTTTTTCCACCCTCATTCTGTTGTGTAATGTGGACATTAACTGAAGCTCTTGCCCTGTAGCTGCATGGCCTTTCAGCATTGGGCTGCTGCCACACGATTGGCTGATTAGATAACTGCGTAAATGTGCTCCAGTGTACAGGTGTTCCTAATAAACTGGATGGCGTGTATATACATACACAATCCAGTTTGTCCCATGGCTGACTTGACCACAGTCTGAAACTTGGGTCAGAATTAAACCACACGTGCTGCGCTCGATGTAATTCACAATCAGCGGCTAAAAATGAAACCAGAAACATGTTGTGTATTTTTCTGGCAGTGGAATAATCAGAAATGCATTTTTTTTGTGGGATGAGGACGTATACAAAATGAACCCATGACTGTTTGTTTGTTCTGGTCTAGTCTGGCCATACTTCAACAAGACATTTCCACGTATAGAACTGCACCTCGCTGGGTGTTTTTTGTTTTTCGCACCATTATGTGTAGTGTTGTGCATAAAACACATGCCACATGCCAAGCAGAGTGTCACTAAAATCACATATTTCCGCATTCTGATGTTTGTTCCAAACATTGACTGGTAATTGCATGGAAGGTTGGGCATAATTTTATATCTTGGTGTGTTTACATCTTCGCTTACTGAGATGACGGCTAGCTTTAGGTGCAGCATACCGTTAATTGGCTGCATTAATAATTATGTCAATGGAAGATCCTCATAAGTCTAGAAAGACAAACTTGTGTGTGTGTGTGTGTGTGTGTGTGTCTGGTATAGGTGCTGGGACAGGGTCCTGTTCTCAATATCCATCTTGTCAGTGAGCGTAATAATCTGATACATCATTACTGTCTGAGCGTACAGAGAAGCTGAAGTGCGCAGGATGAATGGCTTTTTAACCGCCGCTGTCCTTGAGCCGCCTCGGAGTGGGCGCATATTAAAAACTTCTCGGGGCGGCGAGCGGAATTCATAAACAAGCGCAGCAGCCACGCACAAGGAGGGCGGACCAGCGAGGCTCTGCTTTCTCTCTCTCTCTCTGCTCCCGCCTGTGCTCAATTTCACATTACGTCCTGTGTGTTCCTTGTCATCTCTGCCACATTGTCTGTTTTTGAAAGGCTCCTTCCTTTAGAGTTGCGTTGCTTATCTGGATCTATTGAATACTGTTTGCCCGTTGCTACCCTGCTCTAGTCCACAAGATGCCTATCAGTCCGAGCCATTATTCTCTCTTCCGCTTACAGCTGTCTCTCTGTCCATTTCAGGCCTTCAGTCCACTCTTGGTTTCTGTACCACCCCCAATCTCTTGCCTTATTCCTTTATTCTCTCTCTCTCTCTCTCTCTCTCTCTCTCTCTCTCTCTCTCTCTCTCTGTAATGGTCAGTGCTGATCCGTGTCCAGGCTGCTTAATCCTGTCTGTAAAGTGCTGCTTCAGATCCTACTGCTCTCGCTGGCTGTGGCTAAAACTCTGCGTACAGACTTCCAAAAAAGCAAGGAGGGGTCCAGAGAAGGAGGGGGGCGTCTTGGCTGAGCAGCTGCGCTGAAAGTCGACTTTAAAGCCGAAAGGCCTGATACTTTCCATATCCGCGTGATCGCTCGCTCAGTGTGAAGGCTTGTTTGAACACCTGTTTTTGTGTGTCCAGTACATGGCGATAAACTAGCGTTGCTAATAAGGGTGTGATGGCATGTCGTTTTAATGGTATAGCGCGATGAAGGCCAGCGGAACGCTCTGTGATATATGATGGGATATGGATTGTGGCTACATTCCACTGTGTGTTGTGTTTGGATTTAAAGAATCTTGATTTATTTTTTTTTTTTTTTGGGCTGTGAATATTTCAGTCAAGAGCTCGTACACAGTCTTTGTGGAAACGGCGAGCGTTTGCATTCAGCTGGAGTAACGATGCTGCCAGTAGCCATTGTCTCTGCACATCTAAGTGCTCTCACGTACACACACACACACACACACACACAATATCGCTCAAGCTCCCAGACATGGCTCGGCTGAGAAGCTCTGTCCAGCTTTGTGCTTCAGCCGCACCAGCAGCTCTGATCAATAGCTGCCATGAGTCTAGAATAGGATGAAGCTGGCTGAGGCCCAGGCGGGGCATCTCTCTCTCTCTCTCTCTCTCTCTCTCTCTTTCTGTGTCTTACACACACACACACACACACACGCTCTGCTAATCAATATTTAATGGAGCGTAAGTGGGAGCTTTATGCGCAGAGACGGCGGAGAGACGGCTCATGTGGCAGAGTTTAGCCAAGTCGAGGGAGCCTGGACCGAGCGCTTTCTCCAGCTTTCACTTCCTTTTATTCCCTCTCTCTGGTTTTGACTCATTGTTTGTTTTGCTATCGGCTGCTATTTTTTCACTCCCTCTCAGTCATCTGTCACTTATTACTCTCAAAAACGGTTCACCGTTTTCATTCGTGGGATCCGCTTTCACAACCACAGCTAAACGGTGACCTAGATTTCTTGTTTCCATTAAAAAAAAAAAAAAAAAAAAGAGAGAGAGAGAGAGAGACTA
>JAQMCW010000005.1:788374-799519 GCA_030068335.1 Chrysichthys cranchii
TTAATTATACAAAAACTTACTGCAAACAACCAAGAAAACTAACCTTGCATGAGTCGACTTCTGGCGTTAAGAAAGTGTGGAGGAAGATGGGCGGGGAGGAGGTTACTGTACAGCCAATGAACGCACGTCTGACTGAGACCGATTTACAGGGACATACGCGTCTTTGTTAGGTACGCAATAAGCAATTGCGCAATACATAAACAGAAAATGGGAAAACATTGGCATGTACGAAGCAGAAGGGGAAAATGACCAGGGCTGTGTTTGTTCGGTACCCGATTATGTGGTCGTGACCGGATGCAAAATTTTTTTGGTCGGGAACCGATTTGTTCGCGTTTGGAGCCATTCGTGACCAGTGATTCCACTGTACAATAATTTTTTCAACTTCCAATCCCACTGATTCCACGACTGTTTATGACCAGCAGCCTAGTGAGCAAAATTGGTTGTTCTCTCTGAGTAGGATGGGCATACTCTGTCTCCCTTGTCAATCAGAATGGCACTGGCCAATCATCGGCCTGTGTGAGCTCCTGTATACGGAAGAGGGCATATACATATAGCGTGTACCTCCGGGTGTGTTACACTGCCCTGTGATGAAGTATCAGCAGCAGTTCGAAAAGATCTGTTCATCTTGACTGGCTTCATGTGTCTTGAAGAAAGCACATGTTTACTTTCAAGTACAACTTTGCTCTAGGATAGACTGACATTCCTTCCATGGTATATTCCCACCTTGTGCACAGTGTTCCTGACAGAGGCTCCAGAGACTCCGCAGTGAACCCTGACCAGGATATAGATGAATGAACATTGGCTGAAGTACATGGGTACTGTAAAAGACCACATTATGGCTCAAATAGGTAGCAAAGAGTCCACACAGACCTACAGCTTTCCTAAATTCAGGAAGCAAAAAGATAATGAGTTACACCTAACAGTCTCTCAGTCATTACGGCAGACCCTTTGGAAAGCGCTGCTTTATGTCGCAGCAGATGAGTCGCAAAGCCGCGTTTGTAGTCAGAAAGCGTCCCCTTCTGTAGTGAAGGAAGGACTGCAGCAGGGAAAACTGGCGTTTCTAAATGAGTTCAGGAGCTATGAGCAACTCATAATTCTCCTAGAGTGAGGAAAACCACCTTTGGGAAAAAACTAACGATAGCAATCCTTTAAAAAAAGAGGAGGGCTGAACCAAATCAAAGGAAACAGGAAAAGCAAAAGAAGAGAAAAAAATGGCTCACGGGCAAATCCTTACCAAATAATTCATTTTTGACCTCCTTAGTAAGTAAATTTGCTAAATAAATAAGACCTGCTTGGATGTCAGGAATCCAGTGTGGCCCCCAGCGATGAGGCTCATAGCCTTGGCACACAGATTTGGCTTTAATAAATGGCAAGAATGAATGATTTTGCCTCATGTTTGATGTGAGGCTTCCTCAAGGATTTAATATGTTAAAAAGTGTCCTTTCATTTTGTATTTTGCACTGGATCTTTTTTTTTTTTCTTTTTTTTTTTCTCCTTTTTTTTAATTTTTTTATTTTTTTTTGTTTTGGGTTTTTTTTTCAGTTGAGTCAGGCTCAAGCCGTGCCTGCTTTTTGCCTTGAGAGCAAATTGAATCCATATATAATTCATAACCTCAGCCTGCCTGCTCTCCCATTTCCCTCTCCATGCGTTTCCCTCCTCTCTTTTAGAGGATCAGCTCTTTGGGACCGATGTGTGTCATATCCCCATGTCTGATTACAGCCATAGAGAACATTGTTGTGGGTACATGTACACCAATTTTGAGGTTTGGCAAAAAATCAAATGTATTGTTTTCTCACATTCTCATGTGTAACTGAGTAGCTGAGTCAGTCATATCTGACAGTTGCTTCTTTTCACCTGCAACTACAAGCCAAACAGGTCATTTTGGTATCATATGCATCCACAATAAACATGTATACATTTTGTCCTCGGCAGATGCTTTATGAAAGCGTGACTCTGTACGAAACTGTGTTAAGTTTCCTGAAAGAGTAGAGACTAGTGGTCTCTAGTGATAGTCACCCGAAGTGTAGGGGTGTACACTATATACCCAGGTCATGATTCCATTCGAATTATGAGACTGGCTTCACAATTCAATCTGTCCAGATTTGCTTCAAAATATTTGGAACAAAAAACAAAATTAGAAAAGCTATGACTGCAAAGACTCCATTTTTACACTTCTAAATCATACACAATGCAAAACCATGTGTATTTTTTATTTTTTTTTGGACAAAATAAATCAAACTAAATACATCAATCTGGTCAGGAACAGATGTTTAACATTGTAATTAAAGGTACGACACGTTCATCATATCCTAAGTAAATAAATACCTTAAATAAGTAAATAAATACAATAAATTCTTCCAGAAATTTTAGAATAATAATGAAGTTGTGTAACTGCGTAGCCTATCATGCATGTCAGTCATTGTGATCTGAAGCAATCTGCACAGACATCTTAAAAGTAAATAGACACCATGGTTTTTGAAAAATTTATTTCTAGAAACTTCCTTCTGGGCAAGTTGATGGAGATCCCTCACAGAAGTAGTCCGACTCACTTGGAGTCGCTCTGCAATATCAGTGGCCTTACAGCGACGAGTTTTTTCAACAATCCGCTTGATGGTCTGGAGACACGTGTCAGAGGGCCCAGGTCGACCTGAGCAGGATGCTGTTGATTCCTTTCCTCTGCTTTTGAATTGTACAATCACTCTGTTGACTGTAACAAGAGGAATCCCAAGGTTTTGTGCAATCATACGCTGACTAAGTCCACCCTCAGACTGACCCGCAATACGCCCTCTTTGAAAATCACACAACTCTTTTGCTTCTGCTGTCAATTAAACAATTAATATACTGTAATCTGATATGAAAAATAATAATTTATTAACAAGTTTGAAGCAACAGGTGATGTCTGCATAGATAAAACATAATACAGGGTGTCTGTTTACTTTTGAGATATCTGTGTAGATATTTTAGCTCTATGGGCTGTGCAGTTTGGGACCTTTGGTGTTCAGACAGTGCAACTGCCTTAGATGCATAATTAATATAATGTTCATGTATACAGTATAAATTCCTACAATGTACAGCACAGGCGAGAAGCTTGGGCCTACCCTCAGATTTTTCAAAAAATAAACGATACCCTGCTTTGTTTTGAACTTTTATTACCAGGAAATATTAGCAATACTTAATACAAACACATGTAACTGACTGGTTTTGTAGTGTAATTTAACAGTGTCCATTGTAAGTGCAATTTAAGTCCAAGTTTTATGAAAATAACCACCTTTTTCCTTCATCACAGCAGCACAGATTTGCAGCAAGAAATAACTCGCGTCCAAACCCTCCCAGAACCTTCTCAAGCTTTTCTGTCTCGATTTCAAACTTAGCTGTCCAGTTCATCCCGTGTCAGCTCGGTGGGAGAAAGGTCTGGAGAGTGGCGAGGCCAAGAAATAAACTTTTTGCATTTCTTTGGACTGGATATGATTTTGGTACAATTTTGAAGAATGTTTGGGATCATTATCCTGTTGAAGAATGAAATTTTGTCCAACGAAACGTAAAACAGAAGGAATTGCATGATGTTGAAGGATTGAGTGATACTCTTCTTTTTTTCATTTGGACTAAGTCTCCAGAGCTTCCTCCCCAAAACATACCCATGCCATCACCGACCCATCTCCATGTTTCACTGTAGGAACAACACATTGTGTGCTTGCCCTTATCGCCCATCTGCCACCTAACATAAACAAAAAGTCTGACTTATAGGTTGTGATACAGTACAACAGTAGATTGTACACTAAACCGTCTGTGCTAACTAAACAATCTGTGTGCTAAATCCCTCACAAGCTGATCACGTACAAGGCAGACAGGAGGCCTTCGTTTGGTTAAGTAAGACACTATCAAGAGAGTCCAAGACTAATCGGGTTCTTACATTAGTAAACATAATTCCAACGCAAAGCGAATGTCAATGCGCTAACAGACCTGATGCATGTTCTTCAAACCAATGGTTTCAGATTTTGTGGCTAAATAATGCCTTACTTCAAGCTATAAATGAATGAAAACCAGTTAGTTCTATTTGTTTTAAGTGTTTCGAATATTTTCTCGTAATAAAGATTTGCCAAAGCAGTATATAGTCTATTTACTTATTTTGTTTAAACTGAGAGTGGGATCAAACTTCTGGTCTGTAGAGTGCATCATCACAATTTTGCATTCTGATATATTGTGACATGATGTATCGTTACACCCCTATCTACTAGGAAAAAACATGCTGTGTGTGAAAAGATATATATTAATATTTATAGAAGGAATCACCAGTGTGAGGGTTTTGTTACCTTTGGTTCAGTTTCCATAATGGGGAAGTCTTCAGGATGGAGGAAATTTGCACTTTCTTGGTGACGTGACAAGCCCCGTTTTTTTTTGTTGTTGTTGGTTTTTGTTTTGGGGTTTTTTTTTGGGGGGGGGTGATTGTTTTTGGGGTTTTTTTTGTTGTATTATTAATTTCTAGAGAGAAACAAAGACACCCTGGTGAGAGAATGACTGTTTATAGCTGCTATAGTGTAAGTGATCTTTTCTTATGGATCTTCCAGAAAAGTAAACGTAGTAAGAAACCGGTCAAACGTATGACGTCATTCTTTAATACATTAAACATGGTAATCGCTGTCAAATTGCCCAGCTATCAGAGAAATAAATCCATATCTCCATAAATCCCTGTGATATTCTGCAACTGGAAAAAAAAAAATCAGTCAGTATGTATATTGCGTATATATACACAAACCTGTATTTACTCCACAGCAATGCTAAAAAAGATTTTATTGTCCATTCTTGCTCAACAGTAGTCTAGAGCTATTTTTGTAGAAAAGTGTTCGAGCTCCGCGACTCTCTCTTTCGCTCTCTTTCTCTCTCTGGCAGTGAAGATGGCTTGCATGGTTTGCTGCAATGCGAGTAGTGTGTTTCTGAGAGACGTGCTGCTTTGTTTACCAGTGTTTTCTCCCACCACCGATCACTCTCAGGCAGCCAGAAAGTGACAGTAGCGAGCGGCAAGAGGCGGCGTGTCACCTCCATCCCCCGCCAGCTCTCCACCGCCTTCACCACTCTGCCTCTGCCAGGACAGCGGGGCTGATTTTAATGCCGTGCTGCCTGAGAGCAAAATAAATGCACTGCGCTGTTTTTGATGGTGCCCCGTGCATATATTAAGTATGATTAAACAGCACACTTTCCCTCCATCAAGTGTTTTAATGGCTTTTTTGATGACATGAATTAGTAATAATGGCGGCGCGCGGCGCAGCGCGGAGAGGCGCTTGTTTTCGTGTCTTCGTGTTTATTGCATTATCCACACGGGAGCCGCGGTTTATGATGTAAAGGAGTAAAAGGCGACGTGAAAGTATTTTGCGTGCACTTTGTTGAAATGAGCGATTGAGGCAGGAGGTTTGATCCGGACGGATGAAAGTGCCTCGTTTGCCATCTCGCTTACACCGAAATCAATCCTGCGAGGAGATTACAACCAGGGTGCGTCATGTAACTCAGCCAATGACTAATTACATCTGTGAGATGCGATTACGGCGAGCTTTAGCGCACATGGATCCCACTCGTTAGTCATTGTGTGTCAATTTCACCCGTGGCGTTGTCTCTTGGCAGAGCTGAAGTACGGCCCGTGTGACTGACATTAATCCTGCTTGTACATTTTCTCCATTTTTTCTTATTATCTCACGCTGTGAATAATTCAGATTTATTTCGAATCCGCCAAACACCCAGTTGGCGTTTCATCTTTCATCGGGCGTCTGGCGCAGGTTGATACTAGATGCAGCTTTGATTTATTTACTTTTCACGCTGTCCTTCAGAAATGATTCACCAACACTGTCTTTCAGGGATAGTTCGTCCTCTCTTTTTGTCGGGGTTCTTGCACGTGTGTGTGTGTCTGTCTGTCTGTCTGTCTGTTTCTTTCTCTCTTTCTCTCTGTCTCTTAGGCAGAGTGGTTATTGTAGAATGATAAGTACAAACGCGCGTGTGTGCGCGTGTGTGCGCGAGAGAGAAAGAGACCGACACACTGGTTGCTCATGTGCAGCAGGTTGTTGATAAGCCCTCTGATGTCCCCAAAATCATTCGGAGCGTAGAGAAAAGTGTGGGATTGATTTCCTGCCATCACCATGGCAACAAATAATGTGATCCCTTCCAGAAGCACACCTTAATTAGGTAAATTACTACTCTGGGGAGGAGCCGTGTGCCTGGAGAAGCCATTTCCTCCAAAGTGTAACTCCATGTTTATGATCCTCTAGGTGATTTGTCTTATCGTGCTGCAGCCTGGGATTGTGCGTGTGTGTGTGCGTGCACGTGTGTGTGTGTGTGTGTGTGTGTGTGTGTGTGTGCCAGTGCATGGTCACTGACAGGGCGTCTCATCATTTCGAGATCCAGCACTGATCCTGAACAGGGTCTACCTGCACGCATCTTCTTGTCTTATTAAACCCTCATCACTGTCACAGCAATCAGTGGGACAAGCTGAACTCCTGACTCTTTCTGATGGGTTACTTGATTCACCGAATCAGTGAAATGGGAAATAATGATATTAATAATAGTATTAGATTGTAAGATTGTAATCTTCTGATTTAAATAAAGCTCAGTGATGGAACAGTGAACGTGGAGGCTTGAATATTGTAATGCATGTGTTACGTTTTATTTAGAGTTGATAAAAACACCGCAGTGGTTCTATTTAAACGATGGACTATTGAATCCTAATGCTTTTTATTTGCTTTCTCTCTGTTACTGTCTCACTCCTGGTCTCTCTGGCTCGGATTCTCCCTGTCTCTTTCTGTCTCTCTCTCTCTCTCTCTCTCTCTCTCTCTCTCTCTGCATCTGTCTCACGCTTTGCCACTGTCTCTCCATGTCTGCTTCTCTGTCTGTGTCCCTCTCCATGTCTGCCACTCTCTGTTTCTCTTTTTTGTCTCTGTCTGCTTCTCTCCATATCTCCCCCCTCTCTCTCTTTCTCTATCTCTGTCTCTCTCTCCCTCCAGGCAGGGTGGATATTGTGGAATGATGAGCACCGGCTCGTCGTATAGCCACCAAGTGGGAAATGCCACAGCGATGATGTCACCACAGAGCTGCAGCTCCACCACGTCTCCTTCAGGTAAAGACGCTTCCTAAGCCCATTCCGTAACATGGAAGACCCTATACGTCCCCGTGCCTTCTGGTCTCCAAAGACTCCTCATGCTGTGCATTCACACCTTAACAATATGCGATATTGTTCATCTTAATAGGAATTGGTCATTGTGTATATGATGTTTACAGCAGGATATGGTGGGGTTTTAGTACACAGGTATTCATTTTTCAACTGTGAGAGATTTCTGTTATGATTCAGGAAAAAGTGAGTGCGGCATGAATAACGGCGTGGATGCACGGTCTCTGATTTTTATTAGAAGCTGGTTATAAAATCTGTTCATTTGCAATGTATTGTGACCGACATTTGTACATTATTCAAGTGTTTAACTTAGATAGAATGCCAGGCAAATTTAAGTTGGATGGATGGATGGATGGATGGATGGGTGGACTGACTTCCACCATCATTAAGAGAGTAATTAACAGCCAGGTGTTATTAATGAAATTATAACATTAGTTAACCATCAAGAAGTGCGACTAAAGCTATGAAAACAGAACTTTTGTCGGTTTGGTGTTCTGGAGTGCTCAGAAATGTGTCCGCATCATGCCAAGAAGAAATGGCATCAGCCCTGACCTCAGAAAAGCAACTATTGCTTCTCATCAATCTGGAAAGGGTCATAAGGCCATCTCCAAACAATTTGCAATTTACCATTCTACAGGGAGAATGGAGCATCTTCTAGATGTTCCTGAATTATAGGATGCACTTACAGTGGTACCCCGCATAAGGAACACAATCCATTCCGGCGGTGCGTTCGTTATGCGGGGAGTTCGTTGTGCCAAACACAATTTCCAAAAGATTTCTATGGGTAACCATGTAATCCGTTCCAGGTCGCCGTGAAAAATCTAGAAAAGTGAAAGTGAAAGTGAAACTGAAACCAGCCCCTGCTGATGATGCTTTGTCTTCATCTGAGACACATCTGGCCGGATTCAGCCATTTGTTTTACGTTAATCTCAATTTTTCACATGCGACGTGCGGTTCGTTGTGCGAAACGTGTTCGTTCTGCGGATCACGCGCGTTTGCGGTGGCGTTTGCTATGCGGAACGTTCGTTCTGTGCGGCATTTGTTAAGCGGGATACCACTGTTTGTTATCTATCTATCTATCTATCTATCTATCTATCTATCTATTTATTTATTTAGGGGGGGTTTAAAAATGACTACATGTTGAAATCTGCTGTGGATTTTGTGTTTTGTGTCACCTGAGGCTGTTTGTTTATAGAAGTTGGTGAGGGACACATAAATGTTATTTAGGCCCTGATAAAAACTGCCCTGCGGTGGATTGGCGACCTGCCCTGGGTGTACCCCGCCTCTCGCCAGAAGTCAGCTAGGATTGGCTCCAGTTTCCCCCCGCGACCCTGACCAGGATTAAGTGGTAGAAGATGAGTGAGTGAATAAAACTTTTGTAGGAGGATGTACTCTCCTTTTCCCATAACTGTAGATAGATAGACAGACAGACAGACAGACCTGAATAACATTACGTATTTTTAAGATCATTTTTGTAATGAACCGTCTACCTCTGCATGGTATGGAATATGGAGAAAATGGTTGGATTACCTCAGAATCCCATGTTACATGAGCGTGCGTGTAAGCGTGTTTCTCCCTGTGAGTGTCGTTTTTGCTTGTGGAGTGCGCTTGTCGAAAAATGATAAAAGTGCCGTGGCTTTACAGAACCCTTCACCTGCTTGCATTGTCACTGATGCACCTTGGAGAAGGCGAATAGAAAATTTCACCACTCACTCACAAAGCCCTCTGTGCCGAAATACTTAAAAAGTGATACCTGTTTCCTCCAAGGTCGTTTAAAAGGAAAGTGCTTTGCATTGTTTGGCTTTTTGTGTATTGTGTGGGGGGGAAAAAAATGATACAGACCTTTTGACCTCTGTGGGCATTCATTTTCCCACATCCGGTCCTTCTTTTCTTACTATAAACACTTCTTTCTTTCTTCTTTTTTTTACTATTCACTTGGGTCTTTAGCAGCTTGTGTTTAGAGAATTAAAATTTAGCGTCTGCAGAGTTTTATCCTAAATGTTTGGTGACAGGTTTGCTCTTGGAAGTTTGCATTCAAGCTACATTGCTAATGAGTAAAGGGCGATTATAGCAAGCGGTTTAGCAAAGTCCATGTCAAAGGGTAAAGGGTTTTGCTCAAGGGCCCCAACAAGGGCAGTTTAGCAGGACTGGGGCTTGAGCCATGACCTTCTAATCAGTAACCAAGAACCTTAACCGTTGAGCCACCACTACCCTTGCAAGGCAGGAGTACTTGCTGTGGCGTGGCACTCACCCACTTCAGGAGAACTCATGTCGCGCGCTGCCTTACTCACACACCAAAAAGGTTGCATCCCTTTTGTGGAACATGCCAAGCTTTGACTATTCACAGGGCATGGGTGCTTGGTAAGGCTTGGCACGTGCCCATTTCAGGAGAGATCGGTTTGTGCTGCCTTAACCCTCCACCAAAAGGGACCGTCCACCCTCTCAGGGGCTGAAGGTTATTTTAAACACCACACAGGTTGTGCAGAATCATTTAGTAATTATTTATATAATCATCTAACTATTTCTTTCTGCCATTTTCATGCTTGGGTGGTTTTGCGATTTCAGCAAACTCTTGGCAAGGGTTTGTTGATTTTTTTTTCCGGTGCTCTGGTTCTGACCAATAAATGAAATATATTTTTTTTAAATATATCAACCTTACGAGTAAGGTTCACATCCCCTCAGCCATTTATTGTTGTACTTTTGGCTTTGTAAAAAAGTATCATTTTTGCTCTGATTCTGATTCTGAAATCTGACTGTGAAGGCAACCTAAATGATCACAGACCTCAAAAGGCATTGTATGTCTGAGTAGAAAATGGTATAGATTACATTATGGGATACGGTGTTAAAAACCATATAGACATGTATTTAACCCTTTATCGGGTGAAGAACCGTATTTGGTAGCTTTAGTAGACATCTAAAATGTCCCCCCATGCCTCTCGGTGAGGTCGTAGTGCCACATGGATTTCTCCCAGCCTAAATAAATGTTCCTTTAAGTTGATATGTTTTTTTTTCTTATACAGGTAGTCCTCAAGTTACGATGGAGATGCGTTCCGCTATACCCATCGTAAGTGGAAAATATCGTATGTTGAATGTCGTGGGCCACTACTTAGCCTAGCTTAGGTATCTTAGCCTAGCTTAGCCTCGCCTATCGAGGAGTGTTTTCCTGTAGGAGACATGCTGGGGCGTTTAGAAGGCATGCTTTTGAATTAAAATTAGCTCTTGAAGCATGCAAAGAAACACTCAGTAATGCACTGTACAGTACACCGATACACAAGTTAACTCTGTGAGTTACGGGAGAGAGTGAGGCGTACATCCGGTGAGTTACGCGTACATCCGGGCATCGTCTGCGTACTTCTGGGCATCGTCCGCGTATTTCCGGGTGTCGTCCGCGTACATCCGGGTGTCCTCCAAATGTACATCATACTCTGTTACGCTGACCTGCCAGTGATGTCTGCCCGCGAATCCTAAATATTTTCTAAATGTTTTACAATTTTTAGCACATCGCAATAGTCATCGTAACTTCGAAAAAACTCATTTTTGAAATGTAAAGTTTTTTAATATCCTCCAATACAGTGATGTGCGGTGAGGTTCATGGTTGGTGAGGCAGTAGCATTTCCGGTGATGGTCTTCCTTTATTTGTTACTTCCTGTTTCGATTGAAAGTCCAGTTTAGAAAACTGTTTGAGCTTGGATATAAAATCCTCCATTGTAAAAACATGCAGGGTGAGAGGGGAAAAAATATCACAGCACTTGACTCGCTCGGGACCATGGACTCTGAGATTGTTGCTAGCTCGCTGTCACTTACTCTGTGGAGTAGCATAAGAACGTCTGGGCTCACGAGTGCCCCCTACTTTGAGGCAAGAGAACTGCCTGCCTCACCCAGGGCCTCTTCACTGCCGTTGTAAGATCGCTGAGCACACGGAACAGGTTACACACATATATTATAAACATCAGCTAAACTATGGAAAGTCAGGGGGGCATATATTAAAAGTGTTTGAA
>JAQMCW010000005.1:827702-840507 GCA_030068335.1 Chrysichthys cranchii
TTAGTGGATAAAGGTGTACAATTTCCCAGTTTGAACATTTGTTATGTTATCTATGTTCTGTTGTGAATATAATATTGGCTCATGTGATTTGAAAGTCTTTTAGTTTTCCTTTTATTCAACTTTTAAACAATGTCCCAACTTTTCTGGACTTCGGGTTGTATTTAGAAATAAACGTTTATACATTTTTCATTGTATAGAAATGTATAAAATAGATGTGTTTTTTTTAATATATATATTTAGCATGTCATCAGTGTACATTTTGTCCCCCATTTTAAAGTGGAATTTAAAATTTTTTATTAAAATTAAAAAGTGGAATTAAAAAAAGTTCCTTCATTTTTAACCCTAAAAATTTGCTGCTTAATAAGAAGGTTTTAGATTGGAAAACAGTGTTAAAATGTAATTATGTAGCATCCCCAGATGGTCCTCAATGAATAGCACCAACACTGACACCCTTGAAAAAACTGGAGGAAAAAAAAAACTAAAACACACACACACACACACACACACACACACACACACCACAACTCTCATCAGACTTTAGTTTCTTCATCTTATTTTCTGATCCTGTATCTGCTACATCAACACATACATATCCCTAATAACTCACTTAAAACCCATAATATGCAATGCTCAATCCCGTAAAGCTCATTTCAAAGGGCTAATAATAAGTTTACTCTACTGTATGCACATAAATATACATTCTTTTTGTCCTTTCCTTTCTAGATCAGACCATTTAATGGGGATGGATGGAAGTATAGGTCCCCATGGGAATCAAGGCAACATGGGTCATGCCAACAATGATGCTAGCATGTATTCTCCTAACAGATACCATAATCAACAAAGGTAAAACTTCTAGTTTTTGTGTTTTCATGTGATTAGCCAGCAGTTTGTGGACACTTTGACCATCACACCCATTTGTGGTTCGTCCCCAAACCATTGCTACAAATTTGGAAGCATACAATTTTCTACAATATCTTGGTACGCTGTAGCATTACAGTATCCCTTCACTGGAACTAAGGGGCCCTGTTCCAGCATGAAAATGCCCCTGTGCACAAATCGAGCTCCATGAAGAGCTTAAATTTGCATGTTTTGCAAAGTTTGGAGTAGAAGAACGCATGTGGCCTGCACACAACCCTGACCTCAAACCCCACTGAATACTTTTGGATTGAACTAGGTCTCCAACTGCACCCCAGACCTCTTCGCTTGGTATCAGTGCCTGACCTAATACTAGAATGTCTGGTGTCCGCAAACCTTTGGCCATATAGTGTAATTATAAATGCAGTGCTGCATATCCAGTATCAGGTCTTTGATCCGTTCCACCTCTTCTCCTGCACAGACATGATGGCTACGGGCAGCAATATCCTGGTATGCCGTATGGTGTTCACCCTCCAGGGATGTACCCTCAACAGGTCAGAGTCTTAGACAGGGCATGTCCAAACATAGATGTTAGCATAAATGAATTGTTTTCCATAAAGCAGACAGCTATGATAATTCCAATGTATAGTCAAGTGCTAAACACTTTATTTTGAAGACCAAAAATGCTAACTCCTTTGTTATTCTCACAGGGCTACAAGCGACCCCTAGATGGAATGTATAGCCCCCCTGCTAAGAGGCATGAAGGAGAGGTTTATGGGATGCAGTACGGCGGCCCACAGACTGACATGTATAGTCAGTATGGAGGAAATTACCCAGAGCGCCGACCCATGCAGACCCCCTTTCCTTATCCATATAGCCGAGAGCGGCTGCAGAACGCCAGCCAGGGGCCTCAGCATCATCCTGTCCAGCACAGCATGATGGGTGCTGGACATTCAGTGCCCACAGGAGATGGCCCAACACACATGTGGCCCTCAAGGACAGACATGACCTATTCTTACTCTAACAGACACGGGACACCTAGTCAGAGCTCTGCTTACCCAGGTATGGGGCGCATAGATGACATGGATGGAGTCAGAGTAGACAATCAGTGGCCCGGGCATCAGCGCCAAACACCGTACATATCCAGTCACTCTAACTCGATGGCTCTTATGAATTCACGGCCTCCATCTTCCTACCAGACCTCTAACCACATCTCCTGTGAACCGAGTCCAGGGTGTTTTCAGCGCTCTATGGAAGCACAAATGCAACCCAACAAGATGGCCTTTATGCAGTCTGTGAAGATGCACAAGCCGGGAATGCCAGTGCCAACCGGCTCGGGGAGTGCAGTCCCAGGTCAAATGGCACCCAACATAAGGAGAGACTATCCAATGGGGTGTGTGGAAGGGACCCAACTTCTCTTGAAACCTCAACGCAAAATGACCTCAAAAGACACTGGTAAGAAGCTGCACCATAATACCCCTATTGCACAGAAATGCTTTTAAATCATAGTCATCGATTTTTATACTGGTTACGTATGTGTTGTACAGAAAACACTAAATTCCTAATTTCTTTTATAGGAACCCCCGAAGCCTGGCGAGTGATGATGTCACTCAAGTCAGGTCTTCTGGCAGAAAGCACATGGGCTCTGGATACAATCAACATCCTCCTTTATGATGACAGCACTGTAGCATCGTTCAACCTGACTCAGGTACTGAGATGGATTAGCAAATATTTCTGCCATTTCGTTAGATTTGAGATTTGTTTTGGTTGTGAAAATATCTTCTTTTGCCCCTCTAGTTACCTGGATTCCTAGAGCTCATTGTTGAGTATTTAAGAAGATGCTTGATTGAGATCTTTGGCATCTTGGAGGAATATGAGGTGGGGACTCTTGGTCAGAAGTCTCTGCTTGGTCCAGTTGAGGATGAGAGCGAGAAGGATTCACCCGAATCCGACATGCCCTGTGAGCCAGAGCCCAGTCAAGAACCAGAGAAAAACACCACAGACTTTCCACCTGGGACGTCTGAGGGAGACCCAGAGTTAAATCAGGAGAGTCAGAACAAAAACGAGATATTGGAAAATGAGAGCGATCAGAAAGACGAACAGAGAACTGAGGATATTACAGAGCCTCTTGAGGGCCATTCGTCAACAATGCCTGAACCGAGGCCCAAACAGGCTAGCAAGTATGATAAGCTGCCTGTCAAGATTGTTCCCATAGATGACTTCATCAAGGATATTTCTGATGAACTTGGCCATGTACAGAAGTTCGACAGCGGTTTACTTCACTGGAAAGCAGGTGGTGGGGACTCCACAGGCTACATCTTGACACATTTTGAGAGTCGTGAGGAGTGCACAAACAACAATAGTGTCCAGAGCAAACAACACTGCTGTGCTTTAAAATCAACGGCGGTAGATAACAATCAAGTTGCAACTATAGATGACGTGCTGTCCCCAAGATTGAGAGCTCTCTCCGAGGAAGAAAACTCATCAACCTCCTCGAGCAATGCCTCGTATTCCTTACGCCTTTTTGAGAACCAAAAAGGGATCACTGTACTGGAGGATGAACCTCACTGTCCAGATGAACCTCCACTGTGTACAAAATCCAGCTGGCAGGACTCTTTGACCAAACGCTGCATATGTGTCTCTAATATCATTCGCAGCCTGTCGTTCATCCCTGGGAATGATACTGAGATGTCCAAGCATCCAGGACTGATTCTGATCCTTGGCCGATTGCTGCTGTTGCACCACGAGCACCCAGAGAGGAAGAGAACCGTCCCTAGCTACGACAAAGACGAGCAACATAAGGAGGAAGAAATCAAGCCGTGCAGCAGGGATGAGTGGTGGTGGGACTGTCTGGCAGCGCTGAGGGAGAACACTTTGGTCACATTGGCCAACATTGCCGGGCAGCTCGACCTGTCGATCTACACAGAGAGCATATGCCTTCCCGTCCTTGATGGTCTGCTCCACTGGATGGTGTGTCCATCAGCTGAGGCCCAGGACCCGTTTCCTTCAGTTGGGCCACATTCACAGCTCAGCCCAAGAAAGTTGGTGCTGGAATGTCTGTGCAAGCTGAGCGTTCAGGACGGCAACGTAGACTTGATCCTGGCCACACCACCCTTTAGTCGTCAGGAGAAGTTCTTTGCCACACTTGTGCGCCATGTGGGTGAGCGCAAACTGCAAGTTTACCGGGAGATGGCAGTGGCTGTGCTGTCCAACCTGGCAAGAGGGGATTCTTCAGCAGCGCGTGGGATCGCCATTCAGAGAAACGGTGTTGGCAACTTCGTAGGTTTCCTAGAAGATGGAATTGCCATGACTCAGTATCACCAAAACCCACATAGTCTGCTACACATGGGCCATCCTCCCATGGAGCAGCCCAGTGTGAGCATGATGTGTCGAGCTGCTAGAGCGCTGCTGGAACTGGCCAAGGTGGAGGAGAACAGGCCTGAGTTTGTGCTGTATGAAAGCAGACTGTTGGATATTGCCATCTCCTCTGTTCTTAACATAAGCGTGGTGGCCATCATCTGCGAAGTACTCTTTCACCTCGGCAAGTCATGACAAAAGGTGAAAGGCCTTTAAAACTGTATTACACCAATCATGCGGATGAGGCACTTTCATATTTATATTTAAAAATCAAAGTTGCTTTATATATGAATATATGAAATAAATCAATACGAACAGCTTCTGTGTCCAACTCTTTCATTTGAGGACTTTAGAAAATGATTTTAATACAGATATTTAATATTGTCGTTTGAATGTTTGTCTCTTGTTTATTTCATTTTTATTTTAATAACCAAATGTCTGACTTTCGGTTCAGAAGATTTATGATTATTTTTTTTCCCTCCCTCTCTTTATAAACTTTTGGAAATTTTCTAAGTGTACATAATCCGTATCTGTGGATTTGTTTTTAAAAGCAGAATTATTTAAGATCTGAAAATACTGTAGATAGTAGCTTCTGTTTGATATTTGCTATGAGAAGATAAACTTGCTTTTGCCCATTTTGTTAGATCCACATCTGGAAAATTAATTGTGCAATATTATGGTGCAAGTTGCCTGCTGAAGGCAAGAGAGATGTGATTTCTTTCCCATATCCATCATGCAAACAACATGCTTCACCATGAGGCGGCAGTATTGTATCAGATATCATCTCATCTTGGACTGCAAATATTTGCCTCCTTGGTGTTCAATCAATTGCTATATTTAACATTGGAAGTGTGTATTAAGGACTTGCTTTATCTTACTTCCATTTTGAACCCCAAGACACTGCTGTATATAGACCATGTTGTACTTTTTTGGGTTTTTTTGTTTTGTTTTGTTTTGTTTTTTCCAGAAATGTGGTAACTACAAAGTGGTTGTAGTTTGTAAAAATGAAATTATTGTTCTTTGTGGTTTCATCTATGATAACTCTTGGTATTTTGTAAATGAGGTCCAGTTTTGGATTGAGGGTAGTGAATGTGTTCTGTCAGTATAAAGTTTCTGTATGCGCTCTTTAATAGCTGACCTCTGATCAGACTTTGGTAATCACACGTCAAAGTGCCATGGTCGGCTCATCACATGTTACGATTACATGAAAATAGACGGCTAATGCAAGATCTGTTTTTATTATTATTATTATTATTATTATTATTATTATTATTATTATTATTATTATGGGATCCAAATGGGCATATTTGTTATCTGAAACCATGTAGTTCAAAAATAAATGATGTTGACCAAGACCTGTGTTAAAAATCTCTATATTTTTAATTCATGCATCATCCATTCATCATCAGTAAGCCCTTTATCCCAAAAGTGGATCCTCTGCCCGTCCCAGTACTATTGACTGTGAAGCAGAAGTACGCACTGTACGAGATGCCAGTCCATATCAGGGTACCATGTACATACATGTTCGCACACTCATGCCGACACGGGGCAGTTTAGGTACATGTTTTGGGGGTGATGGGAGGAAACCGATGAACCCAGAGGAAACACATGGTAGGATCAAACAAACCGGAGATCCTGACTCAATGTGGCAGCAACTCTACCACTACTTTGTTGATATTATGCTATGTAGTCATGATACTATGTTGATTTATAAACTGCTTTTTTTTTTTTTTAAGTTATTGATATTTGAACCCCCTAGCTACTATCTGTACATCACAGACCACACATTGTGCGCTGCATTACATGCGTTCACATGCAGAGATAATCCTGGGAGGGACACACCGCCAAAATGTGTACAATCTGCAAATATGATGTGATTTATCAACCTTTCTAACCAACTCCTACATATGTAAATGAGTTTCTTTAGTATAAGTACTAATCACCATGCTGACATTTCACATCAGTCAGAGCAGTGACCTTGCGAATCGGTGGAACCAAGTCTTGAATCCGTATTGTGTCTTCAATGTGGACACGGCCTTCAAAGGTTCAACCACGATTTGATGTAGATCTTGTTGACAACTAAAAAAAACCAACAATGAATATAACCATAAAAATCAACACTGAATTAACATCTGTGTGCTATCGGGGTACTCTGCTGCCTCATGCATCCTTACTTCTTTAACCTGTTTAAATGTATGCAAACGATGGTCCTATGCGGTTCACTAACATGTACTGTACAGTATTTAGTTATGACCCATGTGTGACCATTTATGCACAATTACAATATTATGTTAAACAAAGAACTGTCCTTGTACATTATATATCAAGTACATTCCACCTAACATCATCATTATTATTATTATTATTATTATTAGAAACCAAGGCGGGTAGGATGATACAGCAGGTACAGTTCCAGGGTCCACTTTGTGTGTAGTTTCGCATGTTGTCCCAGGGTCTGTTTGGGTTTCCATCAGGTTCTTCAGTTTCCTAACAGAAGCACGCTAGCTGGTGAATGCTAAATTGTCCCGAGGTGTGAATAAGTGTGTGAACAAGCAAGTGTGTGTTGTGTCCTGTGATGGACAAGTGTCCCATTGAGGTTGTTCTCCCATCTCACACCCAGTGCTCCTGGGATACTGACTGGATCTGGACTCACTGCAACCTGAACACTGTTAGAATCCACTCTTGTATTCATTTCAGAACACACACACACACACACACACACACACACACACACACACACACAGTGTATTTCCTCTGTTTTTACTCTGTTTCAGGGTATTTTTGATAGTACTTGTTTTGGTCGATTGCTCTAACACATCCATGCATGCTCATGACAGTGATGATGATGATAATCATAATTCAAAGACTTTAGTTAACATTATCACGTGATCATGTTTTCATGTGAGGTTGCAGTTAAGTACAGAGCAGCTTTTAGTTTAAAGCAACTTCAGAGCAGGAAAACCACTGAATCTAACAAGACCACCGGAAGTGAGCAGGACCAGGAGACCCAGTGAACCGAACGAAGAGACTGGCTGGGACATCACTTTTACACACCGACTGGCAAATAACAGAAGCTCAACCCTCCAGCCCAGAATCCCCGCCCAGATTTACTCAGACTACATTACCCACAATCCCTCGCTCCCAGCTCTTCTGGTCAAAGCAGTAGCTCCGCCTTATTGAATTACAGTATAGTGCTAATCTATACACTGAATACTGTACATCCAGGAAAAGACCAGAATCATTCCTAACTATTCTTAGAGTTAAAAATAAGAATAGTTAATATATATGTGTGTGTGTGTGTGTGTGTGTGTGTGTGTGTGTGTGTGTGTGTGTGTGTGTGTGTGATGGATAGACAGACAGACAGACCGACAGACAGATAGATGGATAGGTAGATAGATAGAATATTTTTATTAATTCCAGGGAAAGTCCACAGATTACGGTAGCACTATAAAACCACGTTTTTAAAAAAATATTTACACAATATTATTTTATTTATTCTATATTTTATTATCGTATGTATAGATGCTACATTTTAGACTGTTAATATTATCATTATTGTTGTTCTTTTTGTTGTTATTATCATCATCATCGTCATCATTATTATTATTATTAGCAGTAGTAGTTGTAGTAGTAGTAGTAGTGTTATTATTGTTATTAAAAATGTTATTATTATATTATTGTTATTATCATTGCTATTATTATAGTTATTCTAAATATTATTATTATTATTATTATTATTATTATTATTATTATTATTATTATTATTATTATTATTAGCGGCGGTGTGTGACGTCGTGTGTGGTTTCTTGGCGTTGCCTACGTTACCCACAATGCCGTGCGCTCACATTCTCACATCCTCTCCCTTCAAGTTGCTGGAGATTTGTTTATTAGTTTGTATCGGCGGCAGAGGCGTGCACTCCCTGGGGCCGGGAGACGACTGGGCTTTTCCTTCCGATAATCCGCCATCATCTCATGTTTCTTGCCTCTCGTACAGGACCTTACAAGCTGTGAGGATCTTACAGACTGAATTTATTCCCAGGATGCTGAGTGATTTCTCCCCGCTTTAGTGGTGGGGTGTGCGATGGCGAAACCCGGGCTGCAGTGGACTCCCACAGTGTGATCGGTGTGTGAGAGTGTGTGTGTGAGAGAGAGAGAGAGTGTGTGAGAGACACAGAGGTCTCACACCACAGTCTACACACACCAGCACCTCCTGAAGTGAGCGCTTCGTGTTGTAAACACCAGTGGAGTGATTTTATTGTAAAGAGAAGATGCTTCCTGTGGTTTTAGCAGCTGCTGTTCGGAACAAACCCGGATAAGAGTCCAGAGGGAGAGAGAGTCCGGTGAGTGGAGTATGGAGGACGTTATAATCCCATGTGTTTAATTAGAGTAGAAATATAAACGACTGTCTGAGTGAGAGCTTCCTTTAACCCGAGTGCTGCATTAGGGCTCTCTCACTCACAGCCAGAAACACTCACTCACTAACCAACTCACTCACTCACTCACTAACCAACTCACTCACTAACCAACTCACTAACCAACTCACTCACTCACTAACCAACTCACTCACTCACTAACCAACTCACTCACTCACTCACTAACTCACTAACCAACTCACTCACTCACTAACCAACTCACTCACTCACTCACTAACCAACTCACTCACTCACTCACTAACCAACTCACTCACTCACTAACCAACTCACTCACATCCTCACGGTGGTGTTGTGTTCGATTAATATTATTATTATTATTATTATTATTATTATTATTATGATGATGATGATGAAGGTGAACATTACCGAGTCCTAACGCTACATTTCTAAACTCCCTGAGAGAGAAGTGATGTAGCCAGGCGTTTGAGACTTCTCCGAAGTGTGTTAACTCTCTCTCTCTATGTATATACATATACATATGTGTGTGTGTGTGTGTGTGTGTGTGTGTTGGCTAGCGTGTGTGTGTGTGTGTGTGTTGGCTAGCTCGTGTGTGTGTGTGTGTGTGTGTTGGCTAGCTTATGTGTGTGTGTGTGTGTTGGCTAGCTCATGTGTATGTGTGTGTGTGTGTGTCTGTTAGCGCTAGCTAGCTCGTGTGTGTGTGAGCTCGCCAGCTAGCTAACTTTGCGTCGCCCGCCACATGATAAACTAGCTCACCGACGTATGGCGTTTCTGCTCATTTTATTCTAGACATAAAACATATTGCGGGTTTGTACTTGATGTTATTTTTCGTTATGTTCAGCTACGAGCTAACGAGGCGTTTCCTAACCGCTTGGTTAAATGTGTTGGTTGAGCTGGTTAGCATTAAACTCTACAAACTTGTTTCAGCTTAGCTGTGTGGTCACTTTGGGGCTTTTCTGCGGTTTCTTTTAATATTGTTTTGTCTTGGTTTCCAATTCTGAGAGATGAATTTGGATGGATTTGTCCTCCCACAACGGCAATTAAACACCAAACTTCAGCTTTTTTATTTGTTTATTATTTATTTTTGTTAAATGCGGCTGTGGAGATGAGTGTATGTTCATGGTGAGGGGGAAAAAAACACAACCAAAGCTCCTCAGGAGGCTGTGTGATAATTAGGGTTTCCATCATATCAGTCAGGGGAGATTATTTCCCTTCTGCCTGCTTTCATGAGCTAATCCTGCCCTGTGACTGGATCAGGTGAAACCTGGAGTGAGAATCATCTGCTGAAAATCTCCAGCTTCCATCATCCTGTGGTCCAGAACTGACCTGTTCTCTGAGTGGGAATCTGCACATTGTTTCAGTCCTCATCATTCCTGGGTGGCGGCGTGGCGTGGCGTGGCAGTTAACACCGTCGCCTCACAGCAAGAAGGTCCTGGGTTCGATCCCCGGGGTCATACTGGGCTCCTTTCTGTGTGGAGTTTGCATGTTCTCCGGTTTCCTCCCACAGTCCAAAGACATGTACAGAGGGGATTAGGCTAATTGGCTGCTCTAAATTGCCCGTAGGTGTGAATGTGAGTGTGAATGGTTGTCTGTCTCTGTGTGTCGCCCTGCGATGGATTGGCGACCTGCCCAGGGTGTACCCCACCTCTTGCCCGAAGTCAGCTGGGATTGGCTCCAGCTTCCCCCGCGACCCTAAACAGGATTAAGCAGCAGAAGATGAATGAGTGTGTGAGTGATTATTCCTCATTATACACGATCACTGTGATCAAATCAGTATCGGAGTATAAAATAATACATATGATTTCATTAATCGTTGGTGTCTTATAAAAAGAAGTCACCTTTGCTTATGGCATCACAAACAAAGCTTTTATGCCTTTTCACAACAGGACACTTTCTGTCCAGAAAGACTGGAAATTGCGAACTCTAAAAATAGGAATAGAAACACTTGAATTTCCAAAAAAAATCTCGCACACCCCCCCCCCCCCCCTTTTTTTAATTTTTTAAATTAATTAATTTATTTTGTTTAACTCGCTTGAGGTGGTTTTTCAGGCGAATTGATACATCAATATTTTGCGAAGTCTAACTGGAAACATCTAGTGCAAACGGAGAAATGATTGAGAGAAGTAAACCCAGCTTTAATTGCATATCATCACTCAGTGAAAACACTGACCATCCGCAATTGTGTTCTGTTAGAATTTTTAAAATCTTGCTTTCTATTTCATTTCATTCTAGTGAGTAATCCCGAAAGAAATGGTTACTTGCTTTTATTACTTGCAGATATCTCCAAGAAGAGAGTTTAAAATGAAAAAGTAAGAGGTTGGAACAAACAGTGGTCATCAGGGATTGGTCATTAGGGACGATGGTAAGCAGTGATTGGTTGTCGGGAACCGTGACGATCAGTGGTTGCTTGTCGGGAACCGTGACGATCAGTGGTTGCTTGTCGGGAACCGTGGCGATCATTTGGTTGATCAGTTATGTGATCTGGAGTGCTGTATCGGGTTCAGACATAGTCACTAACATCTGCTCAAAAAGTCACCAGGTTTGTCACTAGGCTCTTTTTTTAATTAGAGAAGCTAAAGGGGCCTAAAATTTCACCAAATCCTGCAAAAGTTTTTCTAAGTTGGAAACACGGAAACCGATAGCAATAAAGAAAACGAACCACCGCCAACCATCGGCACAGCAATGACTCTAAAATGGTAGCATTACCATAGTGTGTGTGTGTGCGTGCCACTGGTCCGAGTGCATCAGTCACAGCAAGTCTGGAGTTTTTCCGACCACGTTATCAGACATGCGACTCTTCCTGGTGCATTCATATTCAGCAAACCACGACTTCATTCTACAGGTTTCCTTTGATTTTTAACGCTGCGCTAATTTCAGCCTCAGTGTGTGGCCTGATTGTCGGCGAGGACTGCCTGATGAGAATCGTGCCACATTCAACAGTCTGACAGACTGCCACCCGCTGATATTCCCTTCTCATTTGCATGGGTTTCTGAACTTTTCCCCTGCCCTCCTCGCTAGCGGTTCACCATTCTCCACACTCCCACAATCCTCTGCACAGGATTTCCCCCAGTGTCCCGAGAAAAGAAATAGGAAACAGGATGAAAGATGCTCCAGTGCAGTTTGAATTTCCTGTCCGAGACACCGTCTCTAACTGGGACGGACTTGCGTAACAGCAGACATTTTGCCGTGTTAAGTGGAACAATACACTAGTATAAATTCCGGGATGTTTTTCACATAAAGAAAACTTTGCGTGAATTGTTTGTAAACCGCTGTGGTATGAACTACGTGGAATGAAACACTCCCAGACATGCTGTCGGTGAAGTATGTTGTTCATGCAAAGCAGACAGACTACTGAGGGTGAGCGCATGGCACGCTAGCAGAGTGCACTTTATGGCTGGTGTGAAGTGACCAATCGGTGTAGATTGCGTTTAATATCACAGCATAGATTTGTGCACTATCTTTCTGTCGCTTGAACAACGGATAGGGTGTGTGGTGTAAAAACGTCATGAAAAGCTGTTTGGGGGGAAAAAAGCTAAAAATAAAAAACAGCTGGCAGCCAGAACAGCCCTTGATTACCCCACTTTAATCCCACGCCCCCTTGCCCAGGTGTTTATGCACTGGGTGTAAATCTCAGCAAGAAGAACCAAAATCCTTGTGAGAAAATGATGGATTTGAGTTATTTATTATTTTGTAACTTACTTTTATTGCAGTGTGGAAATAAAAAAATAAAAAAAAGACCCCAAAGTGTGTGGTGTGTTTAAGATTCAAGAGTGTAGAGTGCTTTACTTGGGGAGGGGGGGGTATTAATTATTTGGTGGAGGTAAAAAAAAATCTACACATCTCTGAACACCGCAGGATTTTGTGACGTAAAAATACAAAACAAAAAAGATGAAGTCAGATGGCTTTCCACTTTTAATGTAAGTGAAAGGTTTCAGGAGGGGAAAAAACACAACCTGGTTGCATAAGTATACACATCCCATTACTGCTAATACTTTTTTTTTCCTCCACATTTGGGGGACAAGTTTCAAATTGCAATCAGGGGTGAGTGAGACTTTTTTTTTTTTTCTTTTTTCCTTAAATCTTCTGTTATATCCACATATTTTTTGAAGATCTTCTGATAACTTGACTGACCAGTGATTTATCTTCATCTAATTTTAGGAAGACCGTTACAGTTAAGACCGTTATAATAATATATATATTTT
>JAQMCW010000005.1:850771-867440 GCA_030068335.1 Chrysichthys cranchii
TTTTTTTAATCCGGAACTGGTTTTGAACCATTTCAAAGCAACTATAGCATTTTGCCTGAAAACCATCATTCAGTCTGTCAGATTTGCTGATCATTTGCATGACTAACACTATGTATTTTTAATAGTGACTTAATCAAAAGTTGAATATCCTTTTAAGTAATCAACGTTTTCCATTAAGCTGGAGTTTGTTTGCTGTCTGGAGAATTCACGTTAGCTACTGGAAGCAATGCCAGTCATGGCAATCAGCATGGAAACCAGACTGTCTTTAGTAAATGTCTCATATATACAGTGGACCCTCGGCTCACGAACTTAATCCGTTCCGAGACTCTGTTCGTGACCCGAATCAGTTTTTCCCACTGATATTAATGTAAATACAATGAATGGGTTTCAGCCCTCAAAAACATGTTTTTAAAGTGTATTATGGGTTTATGTGGCAATAAAACATAGGATAAAATTTAAATAACCTTAATTATAGAAAAATAAAACGAAATGAAATAAACAGATGATTTTAATGCACGTTACCTTTGCGGCGGATACGTAGTTGCTGGCGTAGGTGGACAGTGGCGGAGGGATATGGTGGTGGTTCTCATGTTTTGCGATTATTTCGTTATTTCTTTCATCTTGTAGGTTTTTCCTAGCTCCGACTGCATCGTTTAGACGGCAGCGGGTTCATTAACCCACAAAAACGAGAGAGCACGTGAAGTTACACAGCGGAAATGCCACAAAATCACACGCACAGATATTTTTGACTCTAATATCTCTCAAAATCAGCCCATAGTCTTATCCTAGCCACGTTACCGTCAGTCATATAACTGAAGGCAATGATGCTATGATGAAAAGTAATCACAGTCCTGTAAAGCAGAGGAGATAGTAGAGCAGATAGCTTAGCCTCATGGAAACGCTCTATTTCCGTTATTCAGCATGCCTAATGTCAAACTACGGGGAAATCTGTGCAGGTGTGTGACTGAGAAATGTAAGACTGGGTCTGTCTCAGAGTCAGCATCGCTTCCTCAGCTTCACGCAATGCTAGAAACGAGAACTGCATATCTTCAACTTGTCACCTCCAAGGTAAAATGATTGTCAGGAAATTAGTTACGGCTCCATCTGGGAAAGACGGATTTGACGGAGCTGTTTCAAAATGGCACTTTTAAAAAGGAAAAAGCTATTCCCGGTGGCTGAGCACCTGCTCTGTGCTCTCTAATAGTCAGCAATTCGGTTGTCTCTTACCTCCTCATGCTTCACTTCATGCAGCATAAGATTTATTCCAAAAAATTAAAAAAAATTAAAAAAAAAAAAAAAAGGCCCAAAGTGTAGTTGACGAGCCTAAAAAAAAAAGAAGCTGCATGTACCTTCTCAGTGCCTTCTACTGGGTTTAGATGGGAAAAATAAATGCTAATTGGAATGAAGTACAGAAATGAGGTGCTTCACTTTTGGTTTTGTCACGTTACCTCATCACAAAGTGGAGTCCAGCATTGCTGAGTGAACTGCATTTCAAACGAACTTTCAGCATCTGGTACCTCATCACGCAACCATTCGCAGCATGCAAAATGTAATGTGGATTTTGCTCTCAATTACATCCAGTGCATTGCATTTCCCATTTTTTCCACCGTATTGCTTAGATCAACATGAGGCACCAAATCCTCTCCTGAATATTAATTTTCTTTCTAGGTGTTCATATCTGCATTATTCAGTAGGACACCCCAGCTTCGGGTCAGTAAAATTGGGTTTGAGAGATTGTGTGTAATGTGGAATCATCCCGTCATGCCCCGGGACCATCACGCACGGATTGACAATAGTGTCGCCTGTGGCTTTGATGGGGTAAAGAAGGGGGCGTGGCCAGACATACATAACGTGTATAAGTGCCGTGTGGGTGTTACATCATTTCAGTGGAAAAAATATCAGGCACTTGTTACGAAACACCTCTTTTTTTTTATTTTTTTTTATGGACATTTAAACTTGTGCAATAGTCGAACTCTTGTCTGTGATTCCTGATACTTGCGAGCCTAATAATTCTACCTTAAATGTCTGTCGCAAGCCTCTTTAAAAAGCCATTCGACGTGTGTTGTAACTGCAGTGAAAATTTGTTCGGCCGTAATTGCTTGCGAACATTCTACCCGACGGGAGTGCAGATGTTTTCCCAGAGAAATCGATTGTTCCCCGTGACCAAACCTGCACTTAATGTTGTTACGCTTAATGAAAAATGATCGATGTTCGTATTAGAAAGGGTCTGCTCGGTATTTCTCCTGCACGTCAATTCGAGCTCTTTCGAGAGAGGCGATTTTTTTTATTTTTTATTTTTTTTTTGCATTAAAATGGTGACGCTAACATCTTTTATTTCTGCTTATTCACTTCAGCCCTGATCGATAACAATTTCTGTCTAATTTTCCTCCCTGTTCATCCCAACAAATTACATCCTTCACCTCCTGCCCCTTTTTCTTTTTGTGTACCTTCTCTCTCTTTTATTCAGTGTGACCAAGACCAGTGCATTCAGAGCACCAAATTCGTTTTGCAGGCCGCCGCCACGCCGCTGCTGCAGAGCGAGACCACGGTTGTGTCCGACGAGTCATCGGAGGTCAGCAGGCCGGCTCTCGGCGCCCCATGCCCGCTGCTTCCTCTCGGCCAGCCCACACCACCCGCCTCCACCCCGAGCCTGAGCTGTGAAGCTGAGAGTCTAAGCCCTCCAGCCCCCGAGACCCAGCACCACTTCCTTACGCCCGACGACGCCCCCTCGCCCCCAGGCATGCTCCCCTGCACAAGCCCGCTGGACCACAGCCACACGGCGCCCTTCTACAATCCTGCCAGTCAGGACTCTCTACACGAGGACTCGGTCAGAGGTCTGGTCAAACTCAGCTCTGTTTAAATACAGCGATGTGTGGTGATCGTGTGTGTGTGAGTACTGCCCTTTAATCTGTGCCAAGAGCCTGCTAGCTCCTCATCGTAACTCTACAATCTCAGTGATATGAGTAGCCCAGAGTGTGGACCTGAACACATTTACACCCAGTCTGGTCACATTTGTCTGGTCACAAATCTGTCTTCGCTCCTCTGACTGTCTATACAGGAGCTGCTTCCCTCAAGGCTGGGTGGTTTCTAAAACAAAGGGCTGTAACTCACTCAGTGCATCGAACCATGTGAGACCACGTTCCACTCGATAAGCTGCTTCATGTGTCTTGCTGGGATTCACTTAGTATTTGGGGCTGATTTGTGGGTTTTTCCTCTTTTGTTTTGAAATCGGACGATCAGACTGCCTGATGATCGGGACGGACTTTATTTTGTATTTTTATTGCCTTCCTGTCTTTTGAGATTATTGCACAGTCGATAACGTGAGCTGTTCTCATCATGTTGCGTATTCGTACACTCTTTCTCTCTCTCTTTTTTTTTTAATACCTATTTTGGAAAGAATATGGTATTGTGTTGTTGCACAAACGAGAGTTTTTCCTTTCTCAACAAATCGGTGTACATCACATGGATATTACGACATTCCCTGAGTTTTAGTGGGATTCTGTAAAAGCTGTTCCTGCATCTTCAAAGACTCGATGTTGTATGCTGCAAAGTTCCCCGGTCTGCATAAACACAGTGTTTATCCTGTGATGATTGCCTGTGGTGGATGTCTTACCAATACGACCTATGATACTGTGTCATGAAAACAAAAAAATACACTGCCCAATAAAATCTGACTGGTTACGAGCCCCAGTTTCAGACTTGCGTTAGCATGGTTTTTTTTTTGTTTTGTTTTGTTTTGTTTTTTAAGACTGAGAAAAATCTCCGTGCCTTTTAGTTGCAGTTGATTCGAAATACAGTGGACACTCGGCTTGCGAACGCACTGGATGCCGAACAAATCGACGTACGAACTAAATTCCCGAGCAGATTTTGTACTGACCGATGAACAAATCCTTGACTGATGTAAAGGAAGCCAACGCACAATTCACGCCACAAACATTCAGTTCCGGTCAAACACTCATGCAGTGAACATGTTCAACACTTTTCGTTGAGTTTTTCTGCATTTTTGCTCTAAGCTTCATTATAGGTCCCAAGAAAGTGGAAATGGTAGTGAGAGTAAGAAGCCTAAGCGTATAACAGTTGAAATAAAGAAAAATAATTGCAAAACATTAATAATAAAATAAAATTTTATTTAGTTTTATTTTTCTATAATTAAGGTTACTTTAATTTTATTCTACGTCTTATTGCCCCACACAAACCCATAATACACTTTAAAAACATGTTTTGAGGGCTAAAACACATTCATTTATTTGTATTTACATTCATTTCAAATAATTTCAGATTTCAAGGAATGGATTAAGTTCGTGAGCCGAGGGTCCACTGTAGGTTGTATCTAAATCTCAAAGAACTGCGTCATTAATTTTGTCTCTGTACTCCACAACCTTTCACCAACTATAAAGATGGTGACACATCCTTTAGTTAAATTTCCATCCATAGCAGATTAAATATTGTCAACCTGCTAAATTTTGAGCTTAATCTACATACTGGTTTACAAACGGATTACTTACAGACAAGAACTGTATACATTTTCATTTGTTCACCTATTTAATCTGCTCAGACATAACACAAACCTCAGGGTAGTTGTTCCATTATTACCTCTGCCAGTGCGGGTATGTTTTAGGTGTGGTTGGTTGTCTGACTGTAAGCACAATTGTGCAAAACCTACTAAACCGATTTCCATGAAACTTAGTGGCTTTGAGTCACAGGGCAGCTCTGTGAAATTAGTTTCCCTTCTGCAAACGTTGCAAGATGCAGCATTCAGCCTTGGCAGAAATCTGCACATAATGCCATACATCTTAAAATCTAATAGACAGCAGTAAAGTGCTGTAGTGACAAAACATAGCCAATGTAGAAATACGAGGACTTGTTTGGCAATGTATCCAGACGTTCAGAGTGGTCCTGGTTGCAGCTTTGCATATCACAATACTGTATTCGAATATCGTCCTCGGTGGAGATCTGCGCTCGCAGAGTTCCCTTCTAGTTATTAAATGTGACTTTATGATACAAATACAAAACGGCAACCATTACACTCTAAAATCTTTTAGATTAGAGACACCCTTGCTCAGTAAAATAAAAATTTTAAAAATCCTGTTACTTAAAACTAACTTAAAGGCTAAACATTTTGTGAAGACTCTTTGTCCCACTGAAAAAGTAGTCCCATCTGTGAAAGCATGAATTACATCTCTTACACTTAACTTTGACTGGCGGATTCATTAAAGTGTGCTACAGAATTTATTATTTCAGAATAAATATCAACCTCGTCAACAACTGCCCCTAGACTTCAATTAATGACTTTAGTTTTTTTTTTTTTTTTCCTTTTTGAACAAGGTTTATCTTATTTTTCCAAAGAAAGAAACAAGCTAACAAAACACCACTTCAACATAATTATACTATTAGCTGTGCTTTTAAAACTCAGTTTAGGGAGAAATGGGTATAAAATAAACAAACATTATTAATTAAAATAGTAAATAAAAGAAAATATGTAAATAAATCAAACCGGAAAAGGGGGGGGCAAATAATGAAATATAAAAATCAATACACAAATGAGTAAATAAATACATAAACAGTAGGATAAAAATACGAAAGGGGCAAAACACTGATGAATATCGAAAAGTAAATGTGATTTACTGCTTTCCTATAATCTGGTCAAATTCAGCTGTCAGCTTGGCATCGATTTCTTTCACAAACTATAAACGGATACCACGCTGAATTATAACGCTTTTCGTTTAAACGTGTTTGCACGTTTCTCAGCACAGACAAATAAACAGTAAAGAGATTAAAGGTGGTGCTGTCTGCTACAGAAAGCAATCAAGTCAGTCCTTTGTGTCAGTAGCTGTTGTGAACTGATTTTCCAATATAACACACTGGAATATTGATGGCATCAAAAGTGACGAATTTTTACTCAGTGCAGAGGCTTCTGGGAGGAATGAGCTGGATTCAAGCTTCCAACTCTGAATAGAGCCTGGACGTTCACGGCTGTGTTTATTCCGTGCTTTATTAAATACATAAATCTAAAGCACATTCGTTAGAATAACTGTTACTCTGCAACACTACATTTGCGCACTCTACAAACCGTACCATTGTACACCTACCAAGCTGTACAAATATCCGTTCCTTTTGAGTGGAGTCCATTCATGTATCATGTTGTTCGCTCATCTCCATGTACACATACATGTAAAACAACAGCATTCGGGCTTGTTGATTATTCTAGTTGTTGCATCCAGTATTAAACAATATCCACTGACCCTCCTGAACACTGCTGTACATTGCTGTAGAAGTACAGGGTGGGCCATGAAAAAGTATCCCGCCTCTGGCGATAGGAAGATGAAATGAACGAGCACATAAATGGTTTTCATTCACTTAAAGAAGTCACAACAGATGCTGAAAGTAGTCCCCATTCACATCTCTGCACCTACACATGGGGTAACATATGAAGAGAAAGGAGCGCCGGCATCCTCCAAAAGAGCGCGACACCAGTATTGGAGGTGGGCTACATTTTCATGGCCCACCTTGTATAATCCATTTGTCCATCCATTTCCAAACCGCTTTATCCAGTTCAGGGACACTGGAGCCGAGCTCAGCTGACTTCGGGCGAGAGGTGGGGTACACCCTGGGCAGGTCACCAGTCCACCGCAGGGCCGACGCACAGAGACGAAGTATAATCCTTCTTACTTAAATATTAGGCAAAGTAGGGAAATATGCACCCACATATTTATTTATTGGAGCCATTTCAGCTTTTATTCCTAACATTTCTATTCAGAGACTAAACCCAAACCAGTTACGCGGTCGTATTATCTGAGCAGCAATTTGTCTAGTTTTATTACAACGTTGAAGCTGCTGTATATTTATTTCATTGCCCTTGAGGTTATTGAGCTTTAGATTTCAATGCCAGTCAGTTAGGCTTATAACTTTTAATTATAACATTTCATCACTGTAACATTAGGGCTGACGGTTAGTAGTATTTTGCATAAACTAATGACAAATGTCACAACACTGAGGCAGCTCTGTTAAGTTAAAATATAACTCTTCGGCCTCCGCGTGTATACGATGTTTGAGAAAATTCACCACTTGTGATCGACTTGTGTTCATTTTCATGAAGGGTGCCAACAGTTCTGGAGCTGACGAATTTAATCGTGGTTCATCTCAACCACTGTAATGTGGCTTGAAAGCTTTAAATAAAAATCATTGACTATGCCTTACGGACATCATGTCCGCTCAACCAGATAATGGCTTTTAGAACAGCTTTTTGAGTCGATAGGAAATCCTCTGTGCATGTTTTCCACACTGTCTTATCTCAGATTTTTTTTTTTTTTTTTGAACACTTATGTCATTGTGACACAAGGCGAGTAAGTAGGTTCCATCTGTGCATTTTTATTAGTAGTAGTAGTAGTAGTATTGTTTTAGCCAGTTGCTACATTATGGAAAAAAGTTCCATGGACCCAGAGCTCAGGTTATGTTTTGGAAACACAGCCCTTTCGTCACATGCATTTTCGTCATGTGCACTGGTGCACAGCTGTGTATTCGTTAATTGGCTGTTTAAAAAATAAAAGAAAGAAAGAAAGAAAAACACACAAGTGCTGAAGTGAGCATGTGCTGTTATTGATCTGAGAGTCACCAGAGCTTAATGTCCTGCAAGTCCAGGTCTCCGAGGACCTCCAGCTGGGTGATGGAGCTCAGGTCCTGCACTCGGTGTCTGTACTCCAGCAGATGTTCTCCGTTCACAGCCATTTTAAACTGGTGACTCTGACACAGGAGGATGATCTGAGGACACAGACGAGAACAGGTTTGGTGAGGTGTTCAAAAGGAATGGAGAACCAGATCCAAAAAGACATGAACAACTGGTGAACATTCAACAGCTAGGAACTGATTTAATCCTGTTTTAATATGCCCTTGGCGGAATCCCAGAATGCACTGCAACCTGACAACTATAGTTGCAATTTTAAAGAGCAATAAGACACTGCTCTCTAATTTGTAGTTTATTACAATTTGCTTTGTTACAGTCGAACTGGGCTTTATGGAAATCACCAAGGAAATCACTTCAGGATGTAGATTCATATTTAGAGCCCAACTGAACTAGCCAGAGGTAAACGTGGGGATGAGAAACTCCCTGAGACTTCATAAGGAAGGAAGCAGATTTAAAAGGGGACTCATTCAGATGTCTGGTGACACCAAACTGTGGGATTATATAAGTTATTATACTCTAATAAGTCATTAAGAGTATAGAGTATAGGTGTAGAAGAGTTCAGACAAACAGTACCAAGTGTGTTCTGTATGAGCAGACTGGGATGAGCACAGGGAAGTTTTTATGATTATAACAGCAGTTATTAAGTAGAGTATCTATTATTATTATTATTATTATTGTTGGTATTATTATTATTATTGTTATTGTTTCCAGACAGCTCACAGGTTGTCATTTCTAAGACGTGTTTGAGCAATGAACTCCATCCATCCATCCATCCATCCATCTCCAAGCTGCTTTATCCTGTTCAGGGTCGCGGGGGGAAACTGGAGCCAATCCCAGCTGACTTCGGGTGAGAGGCGGGGTACACACTGGGCAGGTCGCCAAACCACCACAGGGCAACACACAGAGACAGACAACCATTCACACCTACAGGTAATTTAAAGTAGCCAATTAGCCTAATCACCTCTGTGCATGACTGTGGACTTTGGGAGGAAACCAGACGACCCAGAGGAAACCCTGAACATGCAAACTCCACACATAAAGGTGCCCAGGGATCGACCCCATTACCTTCTTGCAGAGCCCAGACCCCAGGAACTTCTTGCAGTGCTAACCACCAAGCCACCATGCCGCCTGAGCAATGTACTATTTCCATCTTGTTTTATTCCAACACTCAAGCATCATAAAGGTTATTTTTGTTGCTTTTTTGCATCATGAGTCACTAAACACATTTCTTAATAATTGATGTTATGCAAGTCAGAAGGAGGAGATCTAGAGATGTGTTCCCAGGTTCCATCTCTATAGGGAGCCTCACATTTGAAGCGAATAACGATGGCGTGTCATATTAAAGTACTTTTGGTTGTTTTTTTTTTTTAAGAGAAGCTATTTTTATCAAATGTTCTCTTGGCTACCACTTTGGTCTCACAGCAAGAAGGTTCTGGGTTCTCACCCGTGCCTGTGTGGGTTTCCAGTGTGCTCTGGTTTCCTCCCATAGTCCAAAGACATATTAGCAGATTAGCAACTGGCTACTCTAAAGTGTCCGTAGGTTTGAATGGTTGATCATCTCTGTGTTCAGCTGGGATTGGCGACCCTGACGGATAAGCAGTACAGATAATGGATGAACAGATACATGTTATCTCCAATTACTTGTTTTTGTGATTCTTTGTGCATGTTCATGTGCGAATCATTATCATGAGTCTGGAAGGAAAGGGCTTTTGACCTTGAAGCCAAGTTTGATGAGGAGGACAAAATTCAGCAAACCAATCCAGACTAAGGGTAAGGTATCATTTCGTCACTGTAGGGGATTGTGCATATGCTGCAGATGTGGAAGGTTTAAAAACACATGGAAGGATTCCTTTAGTTTACGAGACGTGGTCTTAAGGAGTGATAACATGTTTTAATAATGTTTTCACAGATTTTTGAAAAGCAGTGGTGTAACAATAAAAGTGCCATCATCAGTCCCGGACATCATCAGGTTTTTTTTTTGTCGTCTTCTCCATTTCCTAGGCAATGGCAATAATCAGCACAGAGGAGTTAGTGCTCTCCTCCAAGTGTGTTCATCTGCCCTAAGAGGTTACAGTTTAAAAATATGAGATGACTTGCTCTTAAAAAAAAAAAAAAAAAAACTATTCACTATCCTAAAATGGTACTAAGCTAAACTGGCAGTTGTCATGTGATGGGGCAGACTTGCCCTATCTAAAAACCGCTTTAAATAAAAATCTGTTGTCTTCTTTTTTTTTTTTGATGTTGTTATCTTGTATGATATGGGAGATAGTCTGGGAATATACCCTGTTGGATGTCACTTTGGATGAATTCTGGAAAATACTTTAAAAGCTTTGTCTGAGAGCTATCTGAGAGCTGGGAATTGGCCATGACTAGATCGACAAGGGAGAAAATCAGGAAAAATATCAATCAATCGATCATTTTCTCTGGTATGAACAACCCGCCTTCACATAGTCTAAAAAACATCCTAACTAAGCATGAAGACATTTTAGTGAGCGTCACATGTTGAACAAATTGTTGGAAAATTACATTTGCCCGAGCAAATTGGACATAAACCTAATTAATTTGGTTACTGGATCAGATCCCGGTTGGTAAAATACCCATAATTCTCATGCGTCACAGATAATGAGGCTTATTTAAATGCAGTGTATTTAAATTTAATGAATCGTTAAATGCAGTTTTCCGATTTTTTTTTTCTTTTGGGAATAACTAGAAATTTAACATGTGTTTGAGATACATGCAAAAGAAAACCACACTTCGGTTCAGCAAAGTCTGTTTCCAGAACCATATCATAGGAAAAAGTCACAGTTTCATCAAGTGAAGTGTTTTCCCAGACCTCCATAAAGATTTAGGTGAATAAGATTAAAAGTGTACAGTGGAACCACTGGTCACGAACGCCTCCAAAGACGAACAAATTGGTTCCCGACCACAAAATCCGTCAAAATTTGGCATCTGGTCACGACCACATAATCAGGTGACGAACAAACACAGCCTCGGCCATTTTCCCCTTCTGTTTGTTCCGAGCCAGTGTTTTCCCATTTTTTGTTTGCGTGTTGCACAATTGCGTATTGCGTACCTAACAAACATATGCGTGTCCCTATAATCGGTCTCGGTCAGACGTGCATTCATTCGCTGTACAGTAACCTCCTCCTCCTCACTTCCTTAACGCCAGAATTGACTCATGCAAGGTTAGTTTTCTTGGTTGTTTACCTTAAGTTTTTGTATAATTAAGGATTGTTCAAACTTTGATTTTTTTTTTCTGTGCTTAAAACTCTTTTTTTCATTGTGTTTCTCTGCATTTTTGCTCTGTAAGCCTTCATTATGGGTCCCAACAAAGTGGAAAGTGGAAATGGTAGTGAGAGTAAGAAGCCTAAGCGTATAACAGTTGAAATAAATAAAAAAATAATCGCAAAACATGAGAACCACCACCATATCCCTCCACCACCGTCCACCTACACCAGCAACTACGCATCCGCCGCAAAGGTAACGTGCATTAAAATCATCTGTTTATTACATTTAGTTTTATTTTTCTATAATTAAGGTGATTTTAATTTTATTCTATGTTTTATTGCCACACAAACCCATAATACACTTTAAACACATGTTTCTGAGGGCTGAAACACGTTAATTGTATTTACATTCATTTCAGTGGGAAAAATTGATTCGGGTCACGAACAGAGTCTCAGAACGAATTAAGTTCATGGCCAGAGGTTCCACTGTAACTCAGATTTGCAGATGCCATGATATGATATACCAGCTGTAGGGAAAGTCTCGAGCTGCAGTGCTTCAATTTAAAGAAATTACTTCGTAAAGTCTTTTACGTTAAAGTCAGACATGCTGTGAGCCTCCTTCCTATGCTGTAATCCTCACTCGTACCTCAAAGTATTTCCCAGCTGTGAACGGGAAGTACGACAACTCGATCTCCTCCGGTCCCCAAGACTCGCTTAAGAAGGAGTTGCGGACCAACGTGCCGGATTTGATCCTTGCGTTCAGGTGGAGGGCGATGTTTTTTGACTCGTTGCACCTCAGGTTTACAGAGAAACTACAAGACAGGAGAAAAATGCTGACGCTGTATGACTGTGTTATAGATACAATAATAAAATAACAGGAGCACTGCTGAAGTACCTGTGAGGAAATAAGCTAACATGGCCCTTAATTGTAATGTGTTGTCCTGGACTGAGCCCTTTAAGTATACTGCCCTTGTAGGGTATACTCTAAAGGGGGACAGAAAGCGTAGAAATTGTAACCGCTGCAGTTGGCATTGTCTTCAAAATAATATTTCAGTTGATGAACTCAAACTCACCAAATCACCTGATTCTGAAAATATTGCCTGTAGGAAATAAAGAGGCTTAGATTATTATTATTGTTAATAACCCACATGATTTAGAAAGAAAGATCGAAAGAAGTAGATAATTGGCTACTGAGATGAGACTGAGCTTCTTACTGAGCTTGGGACGTAACCAATGGCTTGTATTTGAACTTTTCCTGATATGGAGAACGTGTCGACCCTGTGCAGAGGAATCCGGTGCCGATACTCCACGACATGAGCTCCGTTTACTGCCACCTGCAGGAGGGAAACAGGGATCAGCAGCAACGTTCAGGTACAGCCATATCTCTAGGGTTCATGTTTTCAGGAACTGCTAAACTGCTTGAATTCCAGGAGGTCTTGGACGTGCAGACAACCCTTAGATGTGCTCAGCAACCCCTATTCATCTTCAAAATCAGATTTTCCAGAGAGTAACAGAAAATGGCCAGAAACTGCAGATTATAAATAAACAAACATTTTATATCTATATCTATCATATATAATATATAGCCTAATAATGGACTCTCATGTCTTTGCATTATGAAGATATTTATATAATAAAGCATTAATATTTTACAATCTAACAATCTTACCATGGTCATCCAGATTTTAAAATGTTGTAACTTTATTTCTGTCTGAGATGCATGCTTTTGCGGACAAGCATATTTCACACGTTATATTTCTTTATAACACAGTTTACATGTCCAGCTCAACAGGTGAAACCAGATATGAATACTACATTCGTTTGGATTTGGATCAGATAATGCATCCAAAAGGATATGAATACAGAGCCAAACTGTCGCGTGAGCATTCTTTGTTTTCACAGCAGTTCGTAGAAAAGGTTCCCGGGTCTTAACAAAACTCCAACCTAACTACAACTCAAAGACCGCACGTCCAAAGATCGCAAGATCACATCACGGTCATGCCACAGCCATCCCTGGCTGGGAGTCCGAGAGAGCGAAATTGACTTTCCTCCAAGTGTGTTACGCGTCCCCTGCCGCAGCACAAAAACCACAAATCCAACCCAAAATGTTCAGACAATTCAGAAAATATGATGCATGGTTCTTTGGGTTTTTGAGTCTTTTTCTGGAACAGTGGTGCGAATTTCTGATTTGCAGTATCTGTCCAAAAAATGCAAACATTATCTGTGCAACCTGGCAACCCTCCCAGTTTAAAGCCAAATATGAAAGAATATACGAATATTTCCGTGTTATGTTTTTTTTTTTCTTTTTGTGGTGATTTGTGGGTATTTTGTTCATCATTCCTCATGGGTTCGTACATTAAACTTCTTGCTGCTGAATAATTTGAGCACTAATCAGATCAGGGGACACAAATACTGATAATGGCATTGTGCTACACCTCCAACATAAACAGTATAAAATGCTACGTGCAGGGGGTTCCTAGGCCGCGACTCGTATTTTAAATCGTGTGTTTATGAAACCAGCACTATGGAGGATCATCCAGCCTCTTGCTGGAAGCTGACAGAGAGTGTTTTCAGGAGTTGTCTTTGATTAATTGAACCAACCCCATACCAGCTAGCTTCCGTTTGCCTTGTAATGACATTACGGCTAATTTGATTTGATTAGTTTATCAATGCACCGAGTATGTAACGTTGTACATCTTGCCTCTTTTGGCTGGGAAATTAGGAAACCTGAATAGATATAAAATGGCTCACGTACAGAAACCACATCAAATTTGCTGCAATAATAATAATAATAATAATAATAATAATAATAAATAAAAGAAAATACACATTAGAAAGTTGAACCCAACCACACATTTTAGTGAGGATTTGTGAACTCGAAGACAGCTAGCTGTTATGTTTCTGATTTAAGCTTAGTTTGGAATAGATACCACAAGCGGCAACATTAAAGTCACATCAGATTTTGGCTTGACAACGCCCCCTGGTGGGAACCACAGGAAATTTTGAAAAATACAAACATGGGTGTTGGCTAATTATGTTCACAGGCTACCTTTATAAGAGCGTTCCAGTGATGAACAGGAAGTCACACGGTTGCAGCAGACATGTTTGGAAAGTATATAGGAAGTAGGATTGAAATCCAGGAGGGACTTCCTTCTGAGAGACGGTTGGTAAATTGTGGCTTTTGTCACTCACCTTAAACACATCTTCCTGTACTAGAAGGATTGTCTCAAAGGACGCTCCTTGCTTAAAGGGCATCTGATCGAGAGTCTCCTCTCTGCCCCAACTTCCTTGCTGTAGGGAGTTGCAGACGATGCACGGAGAGCTCCTGAAGCGGGGGTTGAAGTGGAAAGCGACATCGGCTCGGGGCTTCGTGCTGCTGCCACAGGTAAGGTCAAACTGGAACCTGGAAGGGGAGAATATTTTATATAACTATGTTGCTTTACACAACTACTCTGAATTTACTATAGAAGGTCTGTGGGCGATTTCACCTGCATGAGAAATGGACCTAAAACTAAGCGCTGACTCTGTTTACCTTGACAGTTCATGGTGCTGATCACGTTACACAAGATTCAGCGGTAAAATACTTGTTTTGCGCCACAATAACTTTTGCACACTCCTTATTCATGTGGTTTGAATAATGCTGTGATATTATTATTTATAATTTTGTATTTTTTTTTACTTTTCACAACCCTTACAATATAAACAAAGCGTGTCTTGATGCCAGCTGGTTCTAGATTGTTTAGACTAAAACATTTACATGGTGTGCATGTCGTGAGACATCAAATCACTTACCCAGAGTGCCCAAAATGTTTTAAAAAGTTGAAGCTCATGCTGAAACATATTAAATACTTTTAAATATTTTTTTATATGTTTATATGGAAATGTTTGTCATCTGTTTGGCGATTTTGGTGATTGTTTTGATGGTTAGTTCTCCGGTGAGAACATGACATCACAAAAGGTCAAAGCTAACGCGATTTAATAGAGGAAACAAAAATTAAGCAATCTTGACCATAAGGGATAACGTTTGCTTCTAAGGTTTTGCTTTTAGCTCCTAAAAACGAAAATGGCAAGACTTCAGAATTCAATACAATTCAAATGCTATACAACATATTTGCATCGAGTTAGGGCAGCAGCACGGCTCAGTGATTCAACGACCTACGGTGGTGTTGCTGGTGATATTGGGTGACGGTTATAGAGCAGAGTGTACAGATGACGAGGTGAGAGAGCTGGATAAACGAAAGACATAAAGCCCTGCTGCATCGCTCTCTTTAAGCCAGGATCAGACTACATGATAATTTTCTCTTTCAGGATGGTCACCATGTCAGATTAGGCAATCGCAGTGCCATAAATTCTTGTCGTGTCTTGGTTTGGAGACTGGCAGCACTACAAGTCTGAACCTGAACAATCATTGTGCACATCCTTGTGTGTTATCAAGGAGGAGAGTCAAGAACTTCCTTCCTACACTGAAATTTTTGTCAGGGTGTCGTGGGGCGTCCCAGGTGCCACATCGCTGTTCTTCGATTATGTCACACCACAAGGCCCATTCGTCATTCCCAATCTTCATATTCCTGCCGGCCTGAATTTGTGTAGTCTGATCCCACATTAGGGAGCGCTGAAGTCAAGTGAAGGTTAAATCCTACTGCATTACTGGGTGCCTTCAAATAACGTTGTGTTTACCATTTTCACAAGACGACTCCAAATGATCACCTCCTTCTTGTAGAAATATTCTGAAAGCTCCAAGTTAGTGGTTAGTGGAAGTGTTACCTGTCAGCATCATTGAGGACACAGCCCTGAACCACAACCATCTCTCCAGGCTGAAGCCCACCTGGGATGAGCCCTGTGAAGGGGATTACCTGAAAGAAAGAAAGAAAGAAAGAAAGAAAGATTTCATTAACGATGGCGTTTACAAGCAGCATGTCTACTTCATTAACACACACGAAATGTACTGTAGCAAGGAGGCTTGTTGTGTACACTATCTCAGCACACTCACTGACCATCTCAGGCTTTCACCTGAACCGGAAGCTAATCTGGACATTTGTTCAAAAAGCTAGAAACACACAAATATTTATGCTAAAAACAAACCCTCGGGGTGATAATACCTACCGGGTTAAAAATGGCCTGTTTTGCATTGGCCACGGACATTGGGAAACCCTGTAGAACACCGGCTTGTCGAGGAGGATGTTTTCAAAATCTTGAGCTCTTCTCAAAACGCCATTTTGCTTCACCAGAACGGTGCTGTTGATGAATCGCGCACGAATCGGTTCCGTGTGAACGACTCGCTTTAAGCGAGTCGAATCAAGTTGGTTTGTACTGTGTTTATTTGTAATGTTACACTGTATAGGATAGTGGTCGAAGGTTAAGGTTAGTATTATTACTCTTAGCCGACAGTGTGAAATGTGAAAGATTTTTACAAGGTCTGTGGTGGGGTGATGGGTGGTGAATCAAACGCTGAGCAGTGGCATGTTTTGATTCATTTGAACAGGTTGGATTCGTTAAGAATCGAATGAGTGAACTGAGTCGTTAACCCCATCCCTGTCTGAAGTAGAAATGGTGTACTGTACCTACATCAGTGACAAAAACCTAACCACATACATCACTGACTGTCTGAACCCTAATGAAACACATCCCTGACTGATTAAAACCTTCATTACTGACTGCAGCCTAAATGACACACAACCTAAATCTCACACACACACACACACACACACACACACAGAGAGAGAGAGAGAGAGAGAGAGAGAGAGAGAGAGAGAGAGAGAGA
>JAQMCW010000005.1:875884-889811 GCA_030068335.1 Chrysichthys cranchii
CGTCCGTCCTACACCTCACTGCTCCGCCTCCATCATCGCTTCTTGTGATCCTCAAGGTAAAATACACTTAATAAAACTAGTTTATTTCTTTACATTCACTTTTATTATGTTTTATTATTGTTTTATATATTATTTGTTATTTATATAGGACATTTCTCTTATTTAAAAACACGTAACAAAAGAAATTGGTGTGTTTTGTTGGAGGTTTGGAACGAATTATTAGTAATTCCATTCATTTTAATGGGGAAATTCGATTCGTCTTGTGACACTTTTGACATACGACCTTGCTCCAGGAACGAATTAATGTCGTATGTCAAGGTACCACTGTAACTTATAGATGACATACAGTATACCACCTTAATCTGCAACATATTCTTGTATTCCTTTGAATTCGCTTTCAGGGAATGAAATATAAATCATATTAGGCAATTTTGCCTCCCATAGCCTACAAATGTCAGATGGTGCCACTGCCCAACCATTTCTTCAGATTAAATTAACTATAAAAAAGGTGGAATTTACTCAAATAAAATTCTAAATAAAATAGATTAATATCCATTTAGTCTTTATAAATTCTGAATTCAGGTAGCATAAATGATAACAAATGACCTTTCAAGGCCAAAGATATATATTAGTCATCCAAGAAGATTTGAAACGAGGCTGAAAAGTCAAGTTGGATGCCCACAGAGTCAAATGATGCAACCGGAATGGTGTAGTTCGAACAAAAGGAATAGGCAATTGTAAGGTTTAAAAACAAGAAGTACATCACAATAATGCCTTTAACAAAGAAATTGTTCATATTAAAGTATTAATGTGGCAATAAATTTAATTGAATTTTTAGATGCCTGTGAAAGGGAAGAGAAGTCAGTGCCAAACAGAGCGTGTGTGAAAAATTATCCAGTGCCTTGCCAAAAAAAAAAAAACAAAGGGGAAGGTGGCATGCCTAAAATTGCCAGAAATTTCATTGTCTATTGCCGTTAAAGTTTATGATAAGGCCTAAATTTAGTTAAATTTAGATTTTGAATATGTCATGTAAGTCTACAACATCCCTTATATTGTAGTGGTTCAGAATCCTTGTACAAAAAAGAATATTTGGCAAGTATTATTTCCACCAGTCACCAGTACCCATGACAATATGGTACTGACTTTCCAAAAAGGATGAGTGAGGGAAAAAAATACTAAAAACACCAGAGAGTCAGCTGAGCACAGCAGTACAGCACATGCTGAGACAGCAGTGGAATCAACACAAGTGAAAGCACAGGGAAATGCAAAGGACCACACAGGAAATGGGATTTTGGGATTTCTGATGGGAAAAAACCCCCAAAATGGATCCAAAACGAATGCAAAAATTAAAGAAAAAAATTGGCAAAATTACAAGTTAAAAGGATAAACCAATGAGTGGACGGAGACTGGCTCTGCTGAGAAAGAAAACGAGTTGCTGACTTCATCTGCTGCAATGAAAATAGATGCCAACTGTCAGGGGTCAAAAGATACTGCAACTACACACACAAACAAGCAATAAAGACATGTGCTAATTAGACCCTTCACAAACAAATTAAAAAGGTCCACTATGTAGGATTCAACCAACTGAACACCCCTCTCTTGCTCCTCCCTTTCCAAGCATGTGTTCGAGCATACGTCAGGTGCCACTAACGTACTTCCAAATACTTATATTCAGGCCGCCTTGTTTTTCTGTGCTGAATAATAAGTATGATCCACCATTTTACAAAATTTGGGTTCTCAGACTTGCTAGCCAGCACCAGCAAACACTGACTCCTCTTTTTTCTTCTTGTCTGTCTTCATTTCTTCATCTTTGCAATCCTACCAGTGATTCTTTTTTTCCCAGATTCAAGCTCCCAATTGTAAAAATGCAAAACTCAGAAGACGCTCTCAAGAGGTTTGCATTATACAGTAATGACATGGTAATTATACACTAATGAAAGCAAATGTAAAAATACTATATTCCCTTTCTGCAGACAGATTCACCTAACATCTACATATCGGACTTCGAACTCTTTAAGTGCAAAGACATTAGACAGTTTGTCTGTCACTGCCCCGGTACATACCACAAATGTAATCATCAGATAGGAACACTGCATAGTTGGATCATTAAAATATCAGGTTTTGGTAAGCAAACTGGAGTATAAAGGTGTTTTGCAACCTGCCAGCATTTCCAAGCTCTTGGCCTTAATTGTGTGTAGTCCAAAATAAACATGCACGTATTGGATGTGGACCAAATGTTGTTACAAGAAAATGGAAGAAGAAACATGGTTCTTGGGTGGTGCAAGTGAAAAGCATTCATCTGAATCTCGATGATGCCACAGCTGTCCAAAGCCAGGAAGCAAGAGTGCAAAAGGGTTCTCTGGATTGGAGGGAAGACAAACTCTCTTTCCCATGTCAATCACAGTGACACTAGCCAATCATGGACATCTTCTGAGCTCAAGTATGTGAAAGAGGGCAGATAGCACTTACCTCCGTGTGTTACGCTGCCCTGCCCTGTGATACTGCATGAGCATCAGTTCAAAAAGATCCAGCTGACTGGCTTCAGGCTTCTCAGAAGAAACACGTGCCAGTTTGTACCCTCCCTGGTTGTTAGCTGTCGTATGATAGGAGGTGGGATTTGGTACACGACCAAATTTGGTGTTCTTTATGGGAAAAATACAGATGCTCCAGTGAGGGAGTCATTATAATGTTACAAGAATGATCCAGAGGCAAATGCCCACCACTATCGCCCCTGTCCTGACCACAGGAAGCTGTAGATTGGTCATTTCAGACCACTGTCAATCACAGCTCTATAGCCCATCTCCTGTCCATCAATGAAACACCCCACTGCAGTCAAGTCTTCAGATACATTTCTGCAGGTGACACATACCCAAGTCATACTTAGAACGTGAGATACACAGCATTAATTAGAAAGAAGGTAGGACGGTGCCTTGTTAAGCTCCTGTGCTGTTGGCCAGCTGGTCCCACATGCAGTTCCTCAAACACACAAACTGGGACCTGACTGTGAGTTAGTCAATGATTCAGGAGGTGACATCCACCCACCTCACTCTAAGCATTTCACCATACAGAGAGGATTTTATGGTGTTAAAGGCACAGGAAAAGCCTGAGAACATGACCCTTACAGTGCCGTCAGAGCAGTCAAAGTCTGTGTAGACCCTCTGCTGCAGACAGATAATGGCATTATATACACCAACTTGTTGACATGCAGAGTCCAGGTGATGAGCCAAAAATGAGGCCCAAGACAGGCAACAACCAACATCTCTACTATGGAATGCCATTTTACTCAAAATAAAATAAATATGCCTTTGCTGTAAATGACAAAAAAGAGAGTATACACAGCAAAATCATGTCACTATATTGTGAATCTACTATGCAGGATTCAACCAAATGAATGCCCCTACGTTACCTGTCCCTTTCCACGCACGTATTGAAACCTACAGTGGCCATCAGGTCGGCAGCAAATGTGGATGTTGCTCTCTAGTAGGGGTGCCACAAACGATTATTTTGATAGTCGACTGGTCACCGATTATTTTTTGCGATTAGTCGACTAAACATTTTAACGGCGCACCCCCCCCAACAACATTTTAACAGCGCACCCCCCCCAACAACATTTTAACGGTGCACCCCCCCCAACATTTTAAAGGCGTGCACGAACCCCCCCAACAACATTTTAACGGCGCGTACGCACCCCTTACAAAAAACTTATAAAGCTTCAAACGACGCGTCGACTATTAAATTAGTTGTCGACGATTTTGATAGGTGACATAATCGTGACTTGTCGACTAATCGTGGCAGCCCTTCTCTCTAGAAATCTGTATGGTCTGGGCTCCTGTAGCGATGTAAGATGGCGGCTCCGTAGAGGTGGGTCTGCTCCCTGTGTAGATCTAAAGTGCTTATTCTAAGCTTAAGAAAACAATGATTGCCAGGTGCAGGTATTTATACCCTAATGAAAACATATTTATGGATTTTATGAGTATATTATGGACTGCATACTACAAAATCCTACATGGTGGACCTTTAATAGATAAATAATACCAATGTACTCATTATTCTAAAATATCCTTTTATCATAGTCCTTTTCACACATTTCATTTTTTCCCCCATTTCATAATAAACTGGATTTTTTTTTTCCCCATTCAAAATGCCTTTTTTTAAGAATTCTTATTACATTGGGCCCTCTTTCATTTAATAATGAGACTTATTTCAGAATGACACGTTTATTTTATAATGATTTTCAGAAAAGATCATTGGTTGCTCACATGTTCAGGCTAAAGCAACAGCACCCCAAATACCAAATACTGTATATCATTTTATGGCTTGCGTTGTCTGGGTTTTTTTTTTTTTTTTAAAGTTGAAGTGCAGGGAAAGTGGAGGCTCCTTGACTTCATGGCTGAGAAGACTATTTCTGAACTTCCCAGAGAGGCTGGCAGCTGTTTGGATGGCATGCCTTCACCTGTCGCAACAGTAGCCTTAGAACCTTGCACAGGAACACGAACCACAGGAATTTCCATACAAACCATCTTCAAATCAGTCTTAAGTGAATGATAACTTCGCTGTCAATGTTTAGATCTTGAAGATAGTTTGTTTCCCTGAGCACTGTCCGCTGGAGATTATATTATTAGATCTGAGTCTCCTATCTAATATCTAATAACCCATCAATATCCTAGCAATAAAACTACAAGGGGTGAACAGTACATGAAGGTCTCACTGAGGGCATAATATTGAGGCAAAGTTCTATTCATACACATACAAACGTATGCACACACACACACACACACACACACACACACACACACACACATACACACACATACACACACATACATATAGACCTGCATTAGCAATTTATATATATTTTTAGGTGTTTTTGTTCTGAATGTTTAACCTTTCATTCAAACAAATAAAGAAAACAATAAACTTACAGTGTTGTACTGGATTCTGATTCTGTACTGGATTCTGTATTTTTAGCCCCATTAACGTTTCTGTTTCTCCTGCAAAGGACGAGTAATTAATCCACTTTGTTCATGTTTTAGTACACCCACGACTCAGTTCATAACACGACTGCTGATGGTAGTGCCACGCAGTTCACATAATTCTGTACATTTTATCCATACACAATAATTTGATGCGGACGCATTAAAAATTTGTTTTATCCTTTGAAAGACGGCTTAGCCCTGCTGGTGCATTTACACCAGCCACCCCGTACCTGAGTATTTCTCAGTGTTCAACGTGAGTCAAAATAGCATCAGACGTTAACATTTTTCTTTCTACTTGATTAGCTAAAAAAAAAAAAAAAAAGCTGGGCATTTTAGAGCTCATTAGGGTGTTTATCTGCATAAAACCTAGCGTAACTTTGACACACATCTTTGCTAGCTGGCAGGCTCAGACTAGAAACACATTGCCCTTTCCAGGCAAAATAATCATCAGGCAAAATAGTCATAGCAAAGGATTAGCCAATCACTGTATAGGATCAGCCCAGTCTGTACTGACTGACAGATTACAAGAGAGTGAAATAAACGTGTCATTACAAAATGTGTCAACTTTATAAAAAAAAAAAAATACAGGTAGTCCTCAAGATACGATTGAGATGCGTTCTGCCACACCCACCGTAAGTCGAACAACTGTGTTGAACCACTACCTTAGGGGTATCGCAGCCTAGTTTAGCCTAGCTTATGTAACCAGGTTGAAATTATATGTTAATAATTTATTGTTTTTCCTGTTTGTTTGAAACTTCACCAATATCTCAAATGGTCTTTTATTTTATTAGTTAAAATATTTGTGTTCAGACCACAGTCCCATTTAAGAAAAAATTAGGAAGTGTGTGTATTCTGGGTACTGTCGCTTTAAGAGCGCTGTCTTATATACGTGTTTACTTCCTGGTTCATGAATTGTAAAGTTTTAATATGGTAAAATGAGTGATTTGTGTAGTCCTGTTGTGTTGCTTTAGTTTTAAAGCATATGTAGTTATGTTATCAGTTGAAGTTCAGTTGTTTTAATAGTTATTTTGTAGAGTTCTTTGTCATGCTCCACCGGGCTACGAGCTCTTTATGTGCTCTGTTAAGAGAGAGAAAGAGATTTCATGCTGTGGAGCGAGTTAACATTTAAGCAAGATTTAAATTAAATCACATTTCTGTCAAAAGAGAGAGTTTGTCAGATAGATCCACACACCTGTATGATGTATGCAGACGCAATGTGTCTCTGAGCTCCGTCCAGTGCGACACCCCGCTACACAAATACCGAGCTCCCTCTACAGACAGCCGCCACTGAAGCTGTTCCGTTAATAATCACAAAACAACCTGCGGTAATGCACTGCACAGTACACCGATACACAAGGTAACTCTGAGTTATGGGAGAGAGTGTGGCATTTCCAGGCGTCGTCTGAACATCTGCGTACGTCATACGCTGTTACCCTCTCACAATCATCATCGTGACTTTGAAAAATCATAAGTCGGGCCATTATAACTGGGGAAGCACCTATATACAAGTGTGAGGAAATAATATTTTATAATAATGAATATAGTATTGTTTATATGTTGAATTGTTTCATAAAAATAATTTTTTACTCATGTATTTATTGCTGCATCTACTCTTTTATATCACAGGCATATTTATTCATGGAATTTGAACTAATATGGCATCCTGTAATCTAGGGTCTTCATCATGTGAGAAGTTGGAGCTACTGGTCTGAAGTTACTGAAATCTGTAGGGCATGCAGTAAGGCACAATTTCGCCAAGTTTTATGAAATAGAGCAAAACTGCGTCACCTGCAGTTACCCATGTTACACAGATAACACCCAACATCGTCAATGTCAATAAACTACTGGCTGAACCTTAAACAACCCCATTTTGGAGACAAAGTACACTACATATGACCAAGGAGTCAATCTCTGGTCCTGTACATCTGGACTTTTTGGACAGTTTGGTAAATTTCCTACAGAAAGACACCTGATTCAGCTTATAAATTCATGAACCCTAAACCTGGAACTGAAGAATCTGCCACCTTGTAATATTTACCCGGGTTGAACACGCCTATACAGCCACCTAACCGTCACACCCATATGTGGCCCTTCCCCAAACTGTTGCTACAAATTTGGAAGAGCAGAACTGCCTAGAATACCTAGAACTGGGTCTTCGGGTGCAGTATTACTCATCCTGCAGTAGAGCAATACAAACAACAACAAATGTATGCAGAACCAGTTTTAGAAGCAGGAACATACACATACACATACACATACACATACACATACACATACGGGTCACACACCAACCCGGAGCAGGATTTTCAGGTTTTAAGGTGTACAGCCTACATTTTCAACTGTCACGACGTTACTGACAGTTCACCATCAGGCTCTTCCACCAAGGCCTTGAACCCTGAACTTGTGTCCCAGGGGTGCTTCTTCATGGCTCTGACCCCGCACTCTGACCCCGTGCAACTTCCTGAGGACAATGTGGGACAGTGGTAGCTCATTGGTTAAGACATTGGACTACTGATCTCAAGGCCGTGAGACCCTTAACCCTCAAACGCTCAGTTGTATAAATGATATAGATGTAAGTCTGGATAAGGGTGTCTGCCAAATGACACTAATGTAATGACCAGCAAGACTTCCCATGTGTATGACATCACAGGCTTCCAGGATTCCTGCTTATAATGATTCAGGCCAAGTAACAACATGACATCACTTCCGGTGAATGATACCTGTCTGTGTACTAACACACAAAGGTAATGAAGTTCATGAAGGCTGAGCAAGATAACACAATGTGCAAATGCTGAGGTTGTGTAAGGGCAGGATCAGGTGTAGGAGTGTGTGTGTGTGTGTGTGTGTGTGTGTGTGTGTGTGTGTGTGTGTGTGTGTGTGTGAGAGAGAGAGAGAGAGAGTCAGGAATTACCCCGTGCCACAAGCCACATCCAGCACCGTCTTACAACCCTGTTGTCTGAGCAGAGACACCACCCAGCTGCGGTACTCCTCGGTGCGGCTCTTCGTGTCCCCGATGTACAGCTGCCACACTTTGGCCGCTTTACCGTCCGCGTACTGATCCGGCAGGCCGACGGCGGCCACACCGAGAGAGCGCGTGCGGTAAATACTGTCCACCATGCTGCCGCTAACACTGCGGGTGATACAGGCCAGAAAATCAGATCTACGTATGTTTACACGATTGGTCTGTTTTTTCCTGCTTCTCCCAACGTGGAGCGCTGATAAACAACGCAGAGCCACGCTGCTGTCATTTATATACAGAAGCCAACTCGCAGGAAGAACTTCCCGTCTTCACGCCCACATTTCTATTGGTCAAGCCCCAGTGACGTGTCAAGGGAGCCCGTGGCTCCGCCTTCTTTTCCGCTTTCGCTATACAGTACTGTAGTGTATTTTTAGTCGTGCTCAGCAGTTCGATTCATTTTCGTGAACCGGTTCTTTTGAACAGCTCGTGAACTTGAACCGGGTGTTTTCTTGTTTAGAGAGTTTATTAGTCCACACGGGCTTGGTCCCCGTCGATTGTTTTATTGCTGACGTGTTTTATGGTTTTTGACGGGAGCAGCTGAATTAAAAAAAAAACAAAAAAACAAAAACAAAGAATGACTCGGAGTCGTTTGAGTTGCGTTGTGTGAACCTGTAGGAACGACTCACTAAAAAGAGTCGTTCAAAAAACAACAAATGACTCGTTCGCCAGGGGCACCACGTGCATGTTATTAGATCCATGAAGAGCTGTAGTAAACAGTGTTATTGTAGGGAAATTCATCTATCAGAAATATGAAGTTTTATTCATTTGTACGCTTTAGTCTTTTTTTTTACTGCATTTGTTAACATTAATACATTTCTATAGACCATAAATAATGATATGAAAGTAAACTATGTATTGACAGATTTATTTATTTGTTTGTTTGTTTGTTTGTTTGTTTGTTTATTCAGTCCATTTTTTTCCTAATGAATGGACTAAGCACTGGTTAATTCTGGTATTAGTTGTTTATTTGGTTGATTTTTATTTTTTTTTAAATAAAATTGCATTCCATTTAGAAGTGTTAAATAATTATAACACTTATATAAAAATGATCAGCGATGATGTTATGTGATGCTGCTGGATGCCCAGAAGACCCATGCTTTTTAAAGGTGCAATAGTCCAAATCTTTTTTACGTCTTACTTGTGCAAATAATACAAAATATATGTTGAACGTGATGAAAAATGGTGGTTTAAGCCATGGCCTCATTACAAGCGTATTGAGTGGCTGAGAAAACCCTTTTGGAAAGCTGCCTTCCGGTCCAGAGTGTTTGTTTATGTTTGGATGAGCCTCTTGTCAATCATTTTATAGACACTGTAGATCCAGGGGGGAGCCTCCTGAACATGGTGGTGATGGGAGGTAGGATAACCTATGTTTTTCTCTCATGAGGTTATTACGGGGGAAAACTTGTCATGTTATCAAGACACTGGAAAGCACAAACAAATCATGAAGACTTTCCTGTGGCAGAAAACTTACTGACCATGACAAAGCCCTGACCTTGGAGACTCCTTTTAAAAGTAAGTTCCTTAAAAGAAAGTTAAGTAATGCCCATTAAAAAAAATCCATTTATTATTCATCGTAGATTATGTGGAGCACTTATTATTATATATCTGTGGTGAATGTATTGTTATTACAATGTATTACAATGATTGCATTAATATAAACCTGTGATTTGAATTACAGTTGCCTCAGAGCTGCAGTGGTTTAAAGTTTATTAATTGTAAATTTTATGGTCAGAAGTAATTAAAGTAAAGCATTATCTTGATGGCGGTGCCTGGCATGCACAAAACGAGGCCGCGCATTGCACAAGATTGTCTAAATTGAGTTTGTCGCCTGTAATCTTGTATTCTGCACAATGACAACATTGAATCTAATGTACTCTAATCCAATCTTTCCATTTTGAATTGATCATCAAGATGGTGTTAGTGATTTAATGAATTTAATGGCCATGACAGGTCATGGGTGTATTCAGTGTGTTTTTAAATAAACTTTTATTTGGAAATGTATTGGGATATTTTACATATAGGATTGTTACAGCTGGTATTACAGCACATCTTTTAAAAATAATAATAAAAAAAAGACATTGATACAGTATATGGTTTCATTTTGGCATTGCCACCAGGTTATGTGTTAATAACAAATAATTTCTAATGTATTCATGTGAATATTTTTATTTTTTATTTTTGTAAAACTAAGCACAACAGCAAACAAATGGCCCTAAGACAAATCCGTATAATGGGATGAAGAGGCAACTCTGGGGATTTCCTTCGAGCCATAACTGTAGATTCATGCAGCCACATGTCAGAAGATTATACAAGATGAAACCCACAGGTCTAATGTTTACAATGAACCGATTTAAACCAAACCCTCTGCTTTAACCAACAGTTTGTAATGTGCAGTGGGTGTAACCACAGGGTTCCGCCTGAAGTCAACAACCATCTCATTTGTCATTTCAACATTCAGAGACAGATTGTGGTCTTGAAATCATTCCACCAGCTGTCTGAACTCCTCTCTCTATGCAGACTCATCCCTGTTGCTGATGAGTCCCACCACTGTTGAGTCTTCTGCACATACGATGTGCTTGGCAGTACAGTCAAGTCAAGTGTAGACTATCAACTCGAATTCTAAAGTTTTAATAAAAGTATTGCATTATCCGTGCCGGATTTACAGCCCTTTTGTTAATATAGAATCAGAATTAGGTTTATTGCCAAGTTTACACAAACAAAGAATTCGTCGGTATAAAGGTGCAAACAATGGAACAAAAGAGAAAAGAGGAATATATGAAAGAGTGACCCAGAAAGCTTATATCCGGAGTGGGAGGGGTTGGAAGCAATCCTTCTTGCCCACTTCAGGGTCCTGGAGGCAAACAGGTCTTGGTGAGTTGGCAGATTACAGACAATAACCCACTCAGAGTATAGTCCCTTCATTTTCACAGCCTCAAAAGTAATTGGGAAATTGACTGGTAAGCAGTTTCATAGCCAATTATGGCCTGATTCCTCCTTATTTCATGGCAAATTAAAGAGACAAGAGGTCTGGAGATGATTCCTATTCTTGAATTTGCATTTGGTGGCTGTTTATAGGAACTCTTATTATGTGGTCCAAAGAGGTATGGATGGAATTGGAGGGAGGCCACATTAGGCTGAAAAAACTAAATCAGACCTACCTATCAGAGAGGTAGCAGAGACTTTAAGAGTGACCAAATCAACAATTTGGTACATTCTTAAAAAATGGGAATTCACTGGTGAACTCAGCACCAAAAAGCCTGGAAGCCCACAGAAGATGACTAAAGACCTTAGACTTTTTATTTGGTGAAGAAAAAACCTCTTCACAAACATCTAGCCGAGTCAAGAACACTCTCAAGGAGGTAGATCTATCATTGTCTCGGTTTACAATCAGGAGACACCTTCATGAATGTTAATACAGAGAGTTTGCCCCAAGATTCAAATCATTGTAACATCCAAGGACAGAATGGATTGCATCCAACTATTAAAAATGATGCTTATATTTTTAATGAAGTTAGTTTGTCCAATTACTTTTGAGCCTAAGAAAATGGAGGGGTTATGCTAAAAAAATAAAAAAAGGTCTGTAATTCCTAAATGGTTAAAGGGTTATTTGTGTTAAACCCCTTGAATTAAAGCTGAAAGTCTACACTTCACTCACATATTGATGACTTCATTTCAAATCCACTGTGGTGGTGTACAGAGGCAAAATAACAAAAATTGCATCACTGTCCAAATACTTATGGACCTCTCTGTGGGTGTAACTCTAAGACCCAATGGAATGGTTAGACTCAGTGTGCTGGGGGTTTGATGAAATATTAACAAAGCAGGAATCCAAAACAGGGTTGTAAACCAGCCAGGAAATCTGGTCAGACGAAAACCAGATAAACATCAATCAAAGGGCAAAATCCAACAGAGAAATATTAAACAAAGCAAGGATCACACATAGGAATCAGTGGAATGAAACAACAGCTCAGAGTTTATTCCATATAATAATTGGCAAAGTGTATTGAGCTAGTTCAAGAGTATTAGTGCAAACCAGAACGTGACTGAACAACAGAAAGTGTGTGTTAGTACGTACGAGAGGGAGCTCTCTGGCATGGAGATGTCCCTGCATGGCTTGGAGTTACAGTAAGCTGTTAAAAAAAGAAGAAAAAGTCATAATTCATAATTCTGTGTTATGGCAAAGTCTTATTTTTCTTTAACTAAAAAGTATGAGGGGTCAGCTAGGATTGGCGAAAGCTTCCCTGTGACCCTGACAGATAAGTGGTATACAGTAGATAGGACAGTGGGACAGTGGTAGCTCAGTGATTAAGACGTTGGACTACTGATCGGAAGGTCGTGAGTTCAAGTCCAGCACCGCCAAGCTGCCTCTGCTGGGCCCTTGAGCAAGACCCTTAACCCTCGACTGCTCGGTTGTACAAGTAAGATAGATGTAAGTCGCTCTGGATAAGGGCGTCTGCCAAATGATGCTAATGTAGAGATAGTTGTTGGATGGATGGATTAATGGATGGATGGGTAGTAAGTACAGTAAAACTAATTAGTATGTAGCTACAACTCATGGTTCAAGATGTTCTGCGTCGATATTTTGCTTTCTGAATTTGGCTCAGTTCCATAATGAATTTTTTTAACCAGTTAATCCAAAGAAATTTTACTAGAGCAGATCAACTTTCCCCCCTTGAAGCTGTTACGACTTTGGAAACGAAAATCCCAAACTAATTAAACACTAAAGAACTGTGATTATCTATACAAGGGGTTTACTGTATACTGGTATTGATGTGCTGATGATTTTTAAGGGCTTTTCCATCTGTCAGCTCTGGATATAGGGTGAATAAAACCAATCACACACACAGTAACTACAGCATGACACCCACATCATACATACACCTTTGTAAGTCATACGGTTTCAGTGTATAACACTTACTTCTTGATCCCTCTTGACCTTAAGGCTAATAAAATCTCAACAATCTGGAACAGACAACACATTCATAGTTCCCAGACATACCAAACAGTACTGACAATAATTTTGCTTTCCAAATATTTTCCCCAACCAGAGCACTTGTAGTGTCTAACTAATGATTGGCTGGTTGGTTGGTTGTCTACATCTTTTTCTCACCTCTCTTTGGGGTCGATGTGCAGAGGGTTGAGAAGGTAGGATTCAGGGCCTTGCCCAGGAGCCCTACAGGCTCGAACCCCTGACCTTCTGATCCGCAGCAAAGCACTTCATTCACTGGATCCCCAATAAATAACATCTAAGGAATGATGTATGTTCATTTTGATTTAAGAAACAGAAAAAAAAAAAACATTTCGTAATATAGGTTTTCTACCATTTAACTGTTTTTCTACTAGGAGCCAGGGTTCAGCAAGTTTCCGCTTTAGTTTTTGCTGTAAGCAAATCAAATTTGTTCCTGTATATTCTTTTACACATTAAGAGAGGACATTAATGTTTGCTTGTATGTATGGCTTTCTCTGAGCATCTCTATTCAGGGCACTGAATGTAACGCTCCATCATCTTACTGTGTTTGTCGCAGCTAACTTTGGGTTAAAGGTTAAAGAAAAAGGTAACTGAATGCTGTTGGCACAAGCAAAATCTTCAGAGTTTTAAAATGAATATTTTTGGGAGTGACAACAATGGCATTTTTTTTTTTTTTTTATATTGGTAATTAGCTGATTACCCGGTGGCTTCGCTCACTGAGTCCAAGGGAAAAAAAATAAAATGCCGTATTTATAAAATAAGTTTTTTAATCACTACATACATAGTAGTACATATAATAACATATCACGGATACATACACATTTATTAAAATATCAAAGTCTTCTTAAATAATTACTTAGCAAATAGGTGTTTACTTCTTTTCAGGATCAGTAAAATAACTCTCACACAAATAATAACAGTTCGTAAAGACGATATAAAAATGGCGTCCACAAACGAAGTGAT
>JAQMCW010000005.1:911167-922697 GCA_030068335.1 Chrysichthys cranchii
TCTTCAAACTGTTTTGAAAAGAAGAGGAGATGCTACACCATGGAAAACATGCCCCTGTCCCAACTATTTTGAGACCTGTAGCAAGCTTCAAATTAGAAATGAGCTCATTTTGGGCATAAAATTGTCAAATTTCTCAGTTTAAACATTTATGTTATTTTATTTATGTTCTGTTGTGAATAAAATATATGCTCATGTGATTTGAAAGTCTTTTAGTTTTCATTTTATTTAAATTTAAAGAACGTCCCAACTTTTCTGGAATTTGGGTTGTACTTAATCCCACAGTGGCCACCTGTCAGCCCTGACCCACATCAGTTAGTGAGAGATTTAATGCATTGTAATTCTCCTTACAATCCTTTTTTTTTTTTTTTACTATATTACAGCTGATAAGTGAGAATATTTGTTTATGTCAGGCAACGGATGGGGGATAAGGGCAAGCACAGAATGTGTTGTTCCTACAGTAAAACATGGAGGTGGATCGGTGATATGGGGTTGTTTTAAGGGAGGAAGTTCTGGAGACTTAGTCCAAATGAAAAGGATCATGAAAAAAGAGGAGTACCACTCAGTTGTTCAACATCACACAATTCCTCTGTTTTACGTATCGCTGGACATAATTCAACAGGATAATGATCCCAAACATTCTTCATAATTGTGCCAAAATAATATCCAGTCCAAGGAAACAAAAAGTTTTGAGAATTATATCTTGGCCTCCCCGGTCTCCAAATCTTTCTCCCATTGAGCTGACATGGTATGAGCTGAACAAACAAGTTTGAAATGAGCATCCAGCATATGAGAAAGCACTATTTACATGCTTATAAAGATCCTGTGAGGGTTTGGGCATGGGTTAGTTCCAAAAATTGCTTTCCAGCATTTTTTTGGAAATAACCTTCTGCCAAGGGGTGGTTATTTTGATACCCTCGCATTCAAAAAAATTGCACTTACATGCTTACTATAACATTACACTTCAAAGCCACTCATTTACATTTCTTTTAAGTATTTCTAATATATTTATTTTCTTGCAATAAAAGTTTGACAAAGCAGTGTGTCATTTATTTAAAAAAATATGTAAAATATATGCAATCACATGTTCATTAGGAAGATATCACTGACGTCACTGAAATCTGAGTCGTGCAAAGGGGAATATATATGAATGAATGCATGCCCAACCTGGACGTAACCTGACCTATGTAAAAAACAAAAAGTGTATGCAAATACCAAGAAACAACAAGAATACTCAAAGGATATATGCAAATGCATAATGCACTAGTGACAAGCAGACTGTGTAGATACAAGTGCTTAGAAGTCATATGACTATTACCACAACTCTGAGCTGTCATCCACACTTTAATTTGGGTTTGTTTGACTCACAAATTTCTTTAAGGGTGTTGTCGGATTTTGCCCAAACTTTTGAATCCACTCCCAAAATTGATTTTGAGCTTTTTTTGGAGGTGGGGCTCATTGCAGTTTTGGTTTCACACAGAAGAATTCCTTCTGAACTGTGGACTGATTGTGCAATTCAGTCTGCCAATTTTGTTCCTGTAGGTTTCCAATGCTTGTAGGTAATTTTTTTTAATCCATTTGCTCATTTTCATTATTTCTCTTTCATACCAACACTAAAGAAACGAAGAAAACCCCTTTTATGAAAGCATAATAAGATTTTTAGCCAGTGGGGTATTCTGTCCCCACTGCTGGAAGTAACAGGAAGTAAAATGACAACTTGAACCAATCACTTTACCGGGCACGCAGCACTGAGAGCAGTTAGCTTCCACACCTGATGCAGACCAAAAGCATACTTCAATTTAACTGAACCACCATTTTCAAGAGGACCTCTGGATCGGTTCTCTGGATAACTCCAGGTCCTGAAAAGTGTCCACGCTTCAAAAAATACACCTAACCCTAAATCCCAGGGAAAAAAGGACAAACGTGAAAACACCCATAATTTAGTGGCGTCAATGGTTTCATTTAGCGCCCATAATCATAATCTACTGGGCCAAAATAAATGGGTCTGCTGATGAGAAACATTGTTGTTATTGCAAATCATTAACATGGCACAATTTTCTACAGGTCACGTATGACGTCTAGAATATAACGTGCACATTATTTGTACGAAGATACTTAAAAACACACAAAATGTTTATAATATTTATATAATATTATACACTTTCCAGCAATATCAGCTGACTTCTTGAGTGTCTTAAACCACAGGGTTTAAACCATTCTGATTTTAAAGAAGCATTTTTCCTTCTCCTTCTCTTGGGGTTGGTTCTCTGGTGTACTCAGACCCTCATCCTGCTTCTTTACTGAAGACCTTCGCTCATCTCTTGCATTGATGGCGGCCTGTTTGAGGCTGAGAAAATGCTCCATGATCCTTGCGCCTATGTTGAGAAGAAGGGCGAGCCACGCCAAGGCAAAGATGATCCATATAGCTGCTAGGGATCGGTACACAGAGACGTTTTGCTTGTCCTGGCCATTCCCTGGCAAAAAATAATACTCCACATCAGACCCTTGTACACTGGTAGATATGTACCTAAAGTCTACTGAGTAGAGTACACATGAACGCAAATTAGGGTGAGTGTCCACATAGCATTTTTTTTCCTGGCAGAAAAGTGCTGACAGGGCGCTGGGAGGTGTTTTGGGCATGTGTCCATATAGCGGTTTTCTTTGGCAGGAAAAGCGCTTGCTGCGTGTCAGTTTTGTTACTATGGCAACAATATCTTGAAAACATATCACCACGAACCCATATGATTGATTTCCTGAAAAGTAGCAACAGTGATGACACCATTACCTTTTTGAAAAGTTCAGAGATTTTGGAGCAGCCGCGCAAAAATTTTTACTCCATGTGGCCACATGCTCATCTTCATGCATGTTCTCTCTTCATCGGGAATAACTGAAAAAAGACTTTGGTGCTCAGAAAAAAATGTTATGTGGACACAAAGTTTTAATCGTCCTTTCACACATCCAACATAGCGATGTAACCAAATGCAGATTGAACAGATTTATTTCAGCTCAAAACAGATTTATTTCTTTTGATGGCTAGCCTAAAGTGTCCAAACGAAATCTACTTAAGACTTGAGGTCTTAGAAAATAGCATTGGCACAAACAAACAAACAAAAAAAAACATCTGAAGCAGGATGAAAAGAAAAAAACAATTATGAACTCTTAGAGGCAGGTTGGTTCATTAAAAAAAAGAAAGAAAAGACACTAATCTAGTGGTACTCACCGACCACATAATCTCCAAAGCCAATGGTGCTGAGTGTTATGAAGGCATAGTAGAAGCCCTCTCCATATGACCAGCCCTCCACATAGCTGAAGATCACCGGCGGGAAGATCAGGAAGAGCACACTGCCCATAAGCAGGAATAAGGCTATCGCCAGCACCTCCATACACTGCTGCGCTCAAAACATCCACATCTTCTGAGAAGGAGCTATATTAAAGTCTTCATTGTACATGACTAAGCTGTAAATGAGTGTGTATGAGACAGTTTTGTCTGAAAAAACAATTTATGTGCACCTTGATAACGACAGGAGTTATACGAGGGAGAATAAAAAATTAAAGGCAATTTAAAAGGCATAAAGGTAAAAGACAACGCTTGGCGTGGAGACATCTGACTTCTCCAGCAAAGAAGAAATTCAAAAGTCAGCCCTCCCTCAAGAAAAACACGTTACCATTCTTTTGGGACATGAAGGGGTCTATTTTGGTGCATTTCCATGGGTAAACAGTGAACAGTGCAGATTACTGTGCATTGCTGCGAAATGAACTTAAATCTGCAGTTCGTAGAAAAAGAAGAGGAACGCTGTCCAAAACAGTCTTGCTGCACCATGACAATGCACGTCCTCATACAGCAGCAGGGACAGTAAAGACAGTGCAACGGCTCGGGTTCGAACGTTTTCCACGTCCTCCTTACAGGCCGGATCTGGTGCCGAGCCATTATCACATCTTTAGTCCACTGAAGGAGGCGCTGCGAGGTCGCAGATTCACCTCTGATGATGACATAAAGGAAGCGGTGGCTTCACCTGGCTTTAGGAGCAGCCAAAAAAACTTTTTCTCTCCAGGAATACAGAAGCTAGTTGAATGAACAAAGTGTTGTCTTGCATGGGGACTGCATGTGGGAGAGCGATATGTTCAGTTTGTCACAGGTACTTCTGGTAAAGCAGTTTAATGCATTTTGTCTTTACCTATTTATTCTCCCTCATATATACTTCATGATTTTTTTATAGCTCAAATTTGGCTGAGTGTCTGATAACTCTTTTTTGTGGGGTGACAAATTCAGAATACATATTTTTACTGCGTTATACAGCCTTCGACATCTTATGCTTAAAATGCCATTTTCCTTGGGTCATCCACTATTGATTATAAAAAAAATATACATTTCAGTTCCACAACATTTACTCAACTCTGTTACCAGAACACATTCATCCCTGTGTAACATCTGGAATAATTATTTACAAACTATGAAGTAAATCATATAAATGTCCCTAATATGCATGGATGCTAATCAAGCGCATTTTGTGTATTTGCTAATTCTACGTTAAACTCAACCCTTTCGTTAAACTTTCAACCCTGTTCATTATCATTAATCATTCATCAGTAAGAAAAAATACATTGTTCCCTGAGAAGGGTTAACACCTTTTACAAAAGGGTTAAATGCAAATTTTATTATGTTGTACGATGATTTTTAAAAGTAATCACACTTTTTAACAGCAAAATGCCACCCCAAATGTGATGCTTATTATTTGACTGTAAGAACCAGTGTAACACCTTTACTTAGCATTTAGAGTAAAGCTTTAAAACTACAAGACTTAAACCTCACCAGGTAAAAGATAAACCCTTAAGGGTACCAACCCACAGATAAAGAAAGGTACAGTTTATCATATGGTTCCCTGGATCCATTGAGGGTAAAGAGCTTCTGAATCTTTTCAGCCGTAGCCCAGAGCCTTGACCACCAAGTCACTGCTGCTATACTCTGACATTTCTAGCTTTTCGACTTAAAAAAGGATTTCCAAAAAAGTCTCTACGGGCTACATTTTTAGTCAAATTAAAAGTTCCTCAATGGTTGTTTGGATGAGGTTCTCCAGAATGTACAACACAACCCCTTGTTTTCGACTTCTACATGGGACCCTCCAGCATTCCTCTAGTGGGACACATCAAATAACCCTTTAGGATGCTAGATGGTACATTTTACCTGACAAAAAACTCTATTCGAGTGAGTAAAATTATATTTCAACAATGACTATGAGGACAGATTTTAAAGAAAGGCTTCCAGTAATACCTTGCGAGGCACCATTGACATCATCCTGTGCTCCAGGCGTCCCAGATGAAGGCTGAGACACTTGCTGAGCTGGTTAAGGAAGGCCAGGTTAAGGGGGATCCCACACAGGGCATAAAACACACAGAAAACCTGTCCTGGGTATGTGGTGGGCGAGAGATTTCCGTAGCCTTTGGAAGGAGCACAATATTCTCAATGATGCTCACAATCATAAGGGTGTTTTTCTGATTAAGTAAAGAGCAACTCAGCAACAACTCAACAGATGACATATTGACATTTAACTTGCCTATAGTGGTGACAACTGTCCCTGCAAAGAAGAAAGAACTGCCAAAATCCCAGTTACTCGGGTTAGATGAGTTTCCAGTAGGGTTCACCCCACTTTCCCTGGCATCTAAAATCACCTGCGGCAAAACAACATAGTAATCCAAACAGCTTCACAGTTATCACGACAAACCATAACATGTGAAAACTAAAAGATATGCATCCACTTAGACTGATAATAATGACCTTTACAAACTTCTCCAAGGCTGGACCATCCAGACAGGTGTAATTAGCCAGAAAGTAGAGTTTCTCCAGCTGAAAGTGGTTGCGATTTTGGCTCTCAGCCTCTTTCTCAAGTAGTTGGAAAACGGTGGCTCCCAACAGCAAGTAGGTAAATTGAGACAGGGCCAGCAGAGTGGTCCAGCTAAACCTCGCACGTGAAACCTGGAGCTGAGCCATGTCTGCCCACAAGCATGAGAGCCACGGGGTCCAGAGATCCGGCTACGGAGCAAATAACTCAATCTAACTCAATCCAGTATTGTCCTTCAACCTCCTTGGTTGAAATAAATTCTTATGATCAGAGAGTATGACGCACTAAAAACACTAAATAAGTACCCATCTTTGCTGACAAATCCAAAAATAATGTTCAAAAGGTGGATAAGAAATGAACGAGAAACCCTGATCAGGCTCTAAAGTGGCTCTCAGTATGGATTCACAAAATTAAGAAGTCAGTCTCACAATGGAAAAGGTCCAAAGTGAGACGGAAGAATAGGCTCCCTGTGTGAGGTGGTTTTCGTCGTCCTCATTGGTCACCGAAGGTTTAAACGGATGTTTGATCGGGCTAAGTGTAAGTCAGTGGTTCCTGTGACAACGACTGAGCACAACTCCCATAATATGGACCTGGAGCTGTCTCCCACAAGCTCATTTATCACTGCTAAAAACGCAGGAGTACCTCCATGTCAGCAGAACATTGGTTAATGTTTCATCTGATAGCTGCAGGTTGGTCAAGCACACTAAATGTAGTTGAAGAGAGATTATTCACTCACGGCTGGGGTTGTTCTTTCTTTTTATGCAGCATACAGATGAATAAAAAGTTATGATCTTATGAACAAGATGTAAATGTTTGAAATTGTCAGTGTTATAAGCAGTTATTATTGAAGTTTTAACATACACGTCTTTGAAAAGCATTCTACCTATTTATATGAAAAATATTGTGCCTATTTTATGCCTACTGCATTAGTGTATGTTTCAGAAATGTTTTTTCCCCCCAAGAAGTAAAAAATAAAAATAAATCTGCGCTACAGAGATCGCTGCATTTTGTTAAGTAACAGAACAAATGCATGGAAAAGCACGACAGGCCAGACCAGGTTATGTGAAAACAGCGTGGATTAGTTTTCTAGCATGGCCCATCCATTAAATCCTCAAGGTGGATCATGTTCCTATAAGACCATGGCCTGACGTGTGTCCTTTGATACCAGTGTGATTCTGAGTGATTGAATGTATTTATGAACAGTCCATCATGCATTTTAACTGTATATAATTACACTTAATTTTGTGGAACATCAACGAGACAAGGAAGATCCTGTTAGTACTGGCCTCGTCATGGTCATCGCTATCACTACAGGATTCGCCATGGAAGTTGTTTCCTCCTCTGGACTCACCATGGTCATCACTGTCCCCCCTCTGGACTCTGTATGGACATCATTCTGTCAACCTTGATTGCCATGGACGTTGTTTCTGCTGTTGGACTTACTGTGGACATCACGCTCCCCTGGCCTTAACGTGGATGTCACTCCCCCATTTGGACATTGATCTACCACTCAACGCTCCTTCCCCTGGCACCATCAGATTATCACTTGGGTCACAGGCCCAGGATCTCCCTGGTTGAGCCCCATTACCCTTATCTTGCATGCTTCCTTGCTTGCTCCCTCGCTCCCTAAAGTTGAAAGTTCATGAAACCCTCAAGGGAGTGATCAAGTGAGCGAGGGAGGGAGGTAGCGATTAAAAAAGTGGTATCGGGACACCCTTGTAGCCTTGATGGTTTGCCTGTTATGTACGACATCATTACTAAAGCACGCGGGGTGCCTCTGTTTATGCTAATTCTCTTTCGAAATAGTGCTTTTAATTGCATGGGTGTCACCAAGGGGGAATTTCTCTTCCTCAAAGTCTGCTTCCGAGTAAACTTGTGGTGGATTTCAGTGAAAATCAGCCCTCGGTCCCTCGTCCCCTAAGGTATTGGGACAGCACTTCAACAACTGTATTTTGGAGAACAGCTGGGTCATAAAGGAGTGAGCAAGGGGGTGTGCAAAAATAAGGGCAATGGGACGCAGCCCTTGTGTCCATGTGCGTTCCAGGAACCACACCTTGCATGGGTAAATTGCAGAGAGCTCACAGAAGGCAACCAAATCCATTTGAATGTCTTCTTCTGTGTTCGGACACACTTCCCGCGCTGCTGCACACCGGTTATGTGTTATGGGCCCTGATTGGTCGATACAAGCTCTGCATTTCTTCCCCTTGTGGCTGAGCATTGCAGTTAGGTTATTGTTTCTGTGAGTAGCTTACATTTCATTGTTTTGTCTTGCTTTATTTTCTAGTCTTTTGTTATTGTTTTTTTTTTTTTTTTTTTGAGTATTTTTGTTGGCACGTTCCTCATAATTTCAATGATTTGTTTGATTAGGGTCTCACGTAATAAATACTGCTGCATTTGCCCCCATCTCCAGGGAAGTTGTTACACTCTTATTTAACCCAGTTTCAAATAATGGAGATAATGGAGACTCCTACCATCTACCATGGGGTTTTTTCTCTACCAACCTGACATAATTTAATGTAAAAATGTTAACTAGAAATTTAATAACCATACAATCTGTAAAATGCAGTTTTCAAAATTGTAAAAACTTATTAAATGGTTAGAAGGTGTTAACACCTCCCCCCCAATGGAAGATTTCACTATTTGTATTTACATGGAAAACAGGGCATGCCATTGGACCATACCACAGAGGTGCAAATAAAATAAAGTAAAAGGAAGGACCTGACTTAATACAGCCTTGAAAACTCTGCAAGCACAAGCCTCAGGAAAATGCCTTACAATGCAAATTTCTTTTCAGCCACCTAGATTTCAAACAAATAAGGTTCAGAGAAATGCAAATGCAGAACAACTAGAAATTCTCAAACTTTCCCAAAACTGTACAATTATGAGAAAAGGAGGTTTGTTGAATTTCCCTGTATAATGCTACAACATCAGTTATTTCAGCAATCCGGACATAATAAAGACCTATTTGTGTTGAATAGTAAATAAAAAAGCAGGCTTGGTGTTTCTTAGTATTAACTTTATTAAAATGGAGACATAATGTACCTAAACTTGGTAATGAGGCACAAGAGGACACTGTAAAATGGCACGTCACTTAGGGGGTATAAATTCACCTGACAGGCAGTTTATAGTGGAACAAGTCATGTAAAGGAAAGTGCTAATCATATTTTACAGGAATTACTTTTATACCGAGCAGATGGGGGTGGAAATCGATTAAACATCATGCTGGGAAAAGAAAACCCAAATAAAATCCACAATTTGATGACTCGAGTAAACAGGTCGCAGATCTTGGCAGGGTGACAGACATCCGATCCAGTTAGTGCTGTGTGATAGCTTGTGAAAACATTTACTCAGTTCGGATAAGTGCCTTCAGCAGTGATATATGCTGCTGCTAGGATACTGTCTACTGCTGAGATATTCAAGCTCATTTGCAGATTGTTCCTGTCCATTAGTGACAAGAACGTTACAGGAAAGTCATTTAGACCAAGAAGCTAAAAATAATCTAGAAATAACAGTCTCCGTGTATATTCTGACTTCGGTTCAGACGGAGTCAGAACGTCAAAACAGCTCTGGAAACTCAACAGCTAGCTGTGACCTTTGCTGATGTAATGTAGTAAAACACAGACAAATGCACTGCGCTCATCATGATCTAATCCATTCAACCTTATTTCGGTGGCACTCCTGAAAGAAAAGGAACAGAGACACAATGGTAAATAAGACTAAGAATACCAATAACAATAATAATGTGTATGTTTATACCCTTATGAGGACAAAATGTTGTCACAGGCATAGTAAGATCTGACAATTTTAGGTCGTGTGAGGTCACCTGGATGGTCCTCACAAGGAAAGTGTTTTTTTTTTTTTTTTTAACAAATCTAAGAAAATATATAAGAGCCAATAAGTTTCTTTTTCAGTTTCTTGCCGAGGTTTAGGTATAGGTACAGGCGTATGCATTAGTTAGCTGCATTAATAATTATGTCAATGGAAGGTCCTCACAAGGATAACATAGACGTGTGTGTATGTGTGTGTGTGTGTGTTAGAGAGACCATTAGACACACTGTGGAAAGTGTAAAGAGCTCATTGTTCAGTGGAGACACGTTAGCACTTCAGTGTTTTAGACACCATCTGTTCATACACACGCACACACAGACTCATAAATGCATCCAGACCTACAAGACAGTCTATATAACAGTTGAGGAAAGATAAAATTGTGAAGTAATGTGAAATAAATACCAAACCCGAGTGTCAGAGTGGGCGAGAGAGCAAAAAGTGTAATTACCGATCACATTATTTCCAATAATAATTCGTGTATGAGGAAAAACAAGATGTTAAGCCTTAAGTCATAGGCACTAGAGGGCGATATTCACAAAGTTGTAACTTTCCACTCCAATAAGGCGATCATAAGTTGCTTTCAGGAACATGCTTATATAGGAGGAGACAGCCTTTTCCGAATTATTTGAAATTATTTATTTATTTATTTTAGGGGGGGGGGGGGGGTGTATCATAACAATCCATTTGGTTAGTCTGTACCATTTTACTATTTTAATCAAATCGTAGGAAATCCCTGATGTCAGTCCAATGTTTCACCTTGGTCCTCACTGATCATCACCATGGCACACCTAACACACACACACACACACACACACACACACACGCAAAGCAGACAGACTTTCTGCGCAGGGACTCAGACGCACTCTGTACTTGACTATGTGTTAACCATGGAAACGTTTTGAACAAAAGAAAAATGATAAACAATTGCACCAGAAATTATGAACGCTTTACCTCACCTAATGAAGCTGTGGCTTTAGTAGTATTATAGGAAAACCTGCCGCTTTTAATGGAATACTTGAGTTTTTTGTTTTGTTTTTATTTATTTATTTATTTAAACCCTAATCTCCATCTATCCCTCTGTAATGGATGTGTGTTTACCACAGGCAAACTTTTTAAATAGATTTTTACACACATTTTTGCATTAAAAAACTTTTTTTCTTCTTATTTATCATGAAGTAAATAAAGAAAATTAAAAAAAAAGCACAATGTGGAAAAATACACGCTACCAGCTACAATACAAGGAACTCATTGTCCCCATGTGATCATGATGAATTAAATAATATACAATAAATGACATGGCACATGAGAAGTACATTAGCGCACCTCCACCTCATGACTCTGATGGCCCCTGTTTAAATTATTAATGTTTATCCAGAGAAGCTGTATGAGTTGGGAGTGATGGCCAATAATAGGAAGGGGCACTAAGTGTGTGTGTGTGTGTGTGTGTGTGTGTGTGTGTGTGCGCGTGCGCGTGCGCATTAGATAGGCCATTAAACACTCTGAAAGTGTAAAGAGTTCAGTGTGCAGTGGAGACACTCTATCAGCACTTCAGTGATTTCAACTCCATCTGTTCACACACAATACAGGAAAATCTCTATAATATTCGAAGCAAGACAAAAATAATGAGGTAACACAAAATGCCAGATCTGAGCGTTGTAGTATGTGAGAGTGAAGAGTGAAATAACTGATCACATTATTTCTAATAAGGATTCACATAGGGCGGCACGTTGGCTCAGTGGTTAACACTGTCGCCTCACAGTGAGAAGGTCCTGGGTTCGAGCCCTGGGTTCAGCACGGGTGCCTTTCTGTGCGGAGTTTGCATGTTCTCCCCGTGTTCACGTGGGTTTCCTCCGGGTACTCCGGTTTCC
>JAQMCW010000005.1:922797-942030 GCA_030068335.1 Chrysichthys cranchii
GCTGTAGCTGCAGTAGAAAGGAACTTGTTCACCCCTGGTTTGTCTATTCAATAAAGGCATTTATTGTGGCTACAGGATTTATCCATCTGCGATGCCATGGCTCTTTATACTGTATTTCTGCGTATTTAGATGGTTTTTATAATCATACATTAGTTTTTGAGGGGCGGGTTGATTCAGACGGAGCACTACTGAAGGCCTAGGTGAGAAATGCACGGTCCGCTACTGTAGTATAGTATGTTATAGTATATTATAGTAGAGTACAGTGGGACCTTGGATTGCGAGTAACTTGGTCTGTGACTGTTTTGCAAGATGAGCAAAAATAATACATTTTGATTTGGTTAACGAGCGAGGTCTTGCAATACGAGTAGTACGCATACACTTGGTCTGCTGAGCCTCAGGTGATCACAACTTCTCTCTCTCACTCACTGTGGGATTGTGGCTCACTCATACAGTCAACATCCGTCCTAGCATAGAAAAAAAAACTGAGGAATCCCTCACTTCAGATGAGATCAGGGAGATGTGTAAAATGTGGGAAAGAGTGCAAAACTTTGAGAAAAGCACCACCCGAATAAGGCTGTAGCAGTGCGAGCGACGGTATAACTAATGATGATGCAATAGTGCATTTCCGTGAAATCCTCTAAAGGAGGCAAAAGCAGCGATCATTGGGTAGTTTCCTTGTTAAAGTCACACGAAAAGAAAAAGATCCCAGTGGGCTGACAGACTGCAGTGATTGAGTTGTAGTCAAAGTCCTCTCCCCTCTCCCTCACACCAGCCACGATTCTTTTTAAAGGTAAAGTGCAGGTTATTTTGTTTTTGTCAGGTGTCAAAACAAAAACTTAATCAGAACTGGAGAAAGCAAACACGGGAATAGTAAGGCTTGGCAAGAGCGTGGAAAATGGCAACTAATGCTAATCCTTGGCATGCTTGCGTGAGTGTTTTTATAGCTCCCGCATTCAGTCCCAATCCAGTACCCCTGTCGCCACCCATGTGACGTGCCGTGGTGTTGCGGTGGAAAACCAGGAAGTAGTCTTTAGCGTGAGTTCTCTAGGTGCGCTGCACGTGCACTCCGTGCAGGCAAATTCATGACAGTTTGACCTATTTTTACTTTATATTTTGTATTTTGCCATTTTTATATAAATATTTGTGGATTGTAGTACGAATTATCTGAGTTTCCATTATTTCTTATGGGGAAACCTGCTTTGATATACGAGTGCTTTGGATTACAAGCGCGTCTCCGGAACGAATTATGCTCTCAAGCCGAGGTTCCACTGTATAGTAAAGTATAGTGTGGTATATAAAATCAAAGCAGGAAATGACAGCTTTATCCAAGCAGTTGCTGGTTGCAGCACTAGTTGTTTAAGTAGTGTCCTCGAGAGCACACTGAAATCTCAAACACACTTGAACACAGCGTACATTTGTTGAGCTTTAAATAGTCATGCCACTTTCCCAAATCATTCCTCTCTGATTTACTTTAATTGTACCAGGTGAATGATGTAGAGCTGACACCCAGTAATGAAGAATCATCTGAATCACAGATAACGGATCAGGTTTGATCCATTTTTACTTGCTTCAGAAATGATCACTGGATTATTACGAACATGCTACCTGTGGAATATGTTCTTGGTATATGTGTAAAGGTAGAGAGACATGTAAAGTTTTTTTGGGGGGTTGGTTTTTTCTTTCCTTTTTTTTTCCAATTTTATAGCAGATCTTGGAACAGCAGCAGACTTGTATGGAAATTGAAGCATGTATGGAAGAACAGTCTTGTCCCGTGTCTGCTGCACAGGTAGAGATCAGAGTACAGGATAATAAATTTGGAAGGGTTTGTTTGTATAGGCCTAAAACAGTTGTTCAACAAGTGTTTCTGTATATGTTTTTTTTTTCTCCTATAGAGCACACGTGAAGAAGAGCAGCCCAGGTGTCAGGATGAACCATGTCAAGAGCTGCTAACAGAACAGGTATTAGGGTTTATTAATAAAGTACTGAACTTGAATAATAATAATAATAGTAACAATAATATTATAAGTTTTTCTATGATGTAGATCTCTTGATAGAGATTTAAGCCTAAACTGAGAATAATCTGTGGGCAGTCAAGCCCAAAAATATAGCTCAGCCACAAGGGGGCGGACATCAACAGTGTAACTCAGGAAGGTCTCTCTCATACAGATGCAGGCTGGTGAAGAGACACAGCAGCAGTGCAATAATGATTCATCTCAGACTCTGAATGCTACACAGGTATGACTTCTGATGCCTAACAAACACTTTGTCAGATCCATGCTGATATAGACGACTAGTCAACACTTTATGGCCAATCAGATTCGAGAACTGAACAGCGCACTGGTACAGGAAAATGTTTGTTTTTAAATTATATTGTGTGATAGTTGCTTGACAAGACAAATGATTTACATTCAGGCATTCCTTTTTTTTCAGTCATCTGAAGCTGATCAAAATTCATACCATAGCGATGGGGAGAGTTCTGATACAACGGTCTCATCGGATGAAGAATTCCTACCTGACACTGAGACAGACTCGGATGAGGATTCTGACACAGAGAAGCCTAAAAAGAAGGCTAAAACTTCAGTCAAAGAAAACGGAGGAACGGACAATACCACCAATTCAGAAACAGAAGAACAGACAATACCAGAAAATCATTTAGTCACAGAGGCTACAAAGATGAACTTCTGTTTCATGTGTGGCAAAGCTTGCACAAAAATAGCAAGGCATTTAAAATTACACAGAAAAGACAACATTGAGATCGCGACTGCTTTTAAGCTACGCAAGAACTCCAAACAGAGGGCACACATCCTCGAAGTGCTAAGGAACAGAGGGAATTACAAACATAACCAGTCAGTTCTCATTAAAGGCAGTGGACTGATAAAAGTGAAACGAATGCCAAAAGTTGGTATTGATATACAGAAGTTTGAGTACTGCATGTACTGTAAAGGGCTCTATATGTGTAAGGAACTTTGGAGGCATGTGAGACGCTGCACGGTGAACCCTGAAAGAGATGTGCAGAAGACTTCGAGATCCGTTCTGGGTTTGGCGGCTTTATCGCAATGTCCACATTTAAAAGACATTTCGGAGGATGTAAAGAAAATGCTTTGCGATATGCATCAGGATGAAGTTGCACAGACAGTCAGAAACGATGAATACGTTTTGAAACTGGCACAAGATTTCTTTGACAAAAAGGGCAATAGCAACGAGAGACATATATTTGTTAGACAAACCATTAGGTTCATCGGAACGTTTTTGATCCTTTTGCGCAATAAATTTGCAATAAGGAACCTGGCAGAGGCTATAAAACCATCTAGCTTTTCGCTGGTTACTGAAGCAGTCAAAGAAATTGCTGAATTCATTGAGGAAAAAGGATGCTTTGTAATACCAAGCCTTGCACGCAGAATTGGATTGGCTTTGAGGAAATATTGCATCTTGAGTGCACAGAGAGCACTTGCAGTAGGAGACAGAAAACTAATATACGCAACTGGCATGTTTATGGACCTTTTTGACAAGGCCCAATATCAGTTCGCCTTAGGTGAAAAAAGATGCACAGGCATACCGTTCAAGTCTTTTTTACTGCCGTTTGTCAAAGATGTGAGAATATTTCACTGTTATCTGGAAAAGACAGCACAGTGTGCAATGAAGGAACTGAGAGAAACACCATCTGCTCAGAGTTACGCCGACCTTTGCAAAGTGACCCTGGCACAAATCTTGATGTTTAATCGCAGACATGGAGAAGTCTCACAGATGACCATGAAAAGCTTCCAGGACAGAGACCAAACGCAGGCTCCTGAAATCTCAGAGGCACTAACAGAATTGGAAAAAGTGTTTTGTGAAGAGTACTGCAAAATCCTGGTGAGACAAAAAATAGGAGCGCTAGTGCCGATCATTTTAACTCCAGACATGATGGATGCACTTATGCTCCTGACTGAAAAGAGAGAGGAATGCAGCGTCTCCAAAACTAACAGATATGTCTTTGGCCAACCCAGAAGTAACAGGTGCTACAGAGGAGAAAACGCCTTGCGAATCTGTGCCAGTGAGTGTGGTGCGATGAATCCTGAAATGCTGACCTCCACCAAATTCAGCAGACACATTTCTACACTTAGCCAAGTCCTCACTTTGAAGGACCATGAGCTAAAGAAGCTGGCCAAGTTCATCGGCCATGATATAAGCTTGCGTAAAGAATACTACAGGCGAATTGAGGCCACACCTCGCTTGGCTAAAATCTGCACACTTATTTTAGCCATAGAGAAGGGCAGTGCAGCTGACATGCTTGGGCAGTCTCTAGATGACATTGTTTTACCAAGTATGTACCTGTTCATGTTAAATGATGTTTGCCTATAATAGTGCATATAATCAAGATAAATATTTCTTTTATTGGTTATGTAAGGGTTTTTTTGGTATTTCTGTGAACTTTTCTATTCGCCAATCCACCAAACTGCAAATAAGGGCAATTCAAATCCCTTTTCAGATGAGATCAGGGAGAGTGACAGCGAAGACGAGTATTTTGAGGAAGACAACGGTAGGCTTTTTTTCCCCCCCTCTACCACTGTCTCTAGTAGTACAGAAAACATGGTTGCACATGGTGAATGTTTTTCGTTATGCAAGAGCAATATTTTTTTCTCATGTGCCACCATATTAAAAAACAACTGAAAACAGATGCCAAAAAACATGTTCTAAATCAGTAAGACTTTTTGACATCTATGCTCATGATCTTCTTCTGAATCATATCTTTATTAACATTAATTTTAACATTTAACAATTTTGATCATTCATATCTTTGTAATTTAAGGGAATTAGAGAGAATCCATTTTTAACCCTTTCCAAGGTGCATTATAATTTACCAAAATGTTTTTGCTTCCTCTTCAAAAGTGTTTCTCAAAGATCGGCAGGTAAGACGTGAACGTGCATTTCTTCGTCTAACTAAAATCAAACAGAACACTCCTAACATGGTGTCTAGTGTGCCTTCTCTGACACCCAATGAAGAGGAAAATGAATCTACATCCAAGGAACAGGATAAAAGATCTACTGAAGAGCCTAAAGGTATGTCTATAGATGGTGCTGCTATAAACCCCAACAAGTGTTAATTTATAAAACATGAAGGCAACATAGAACATGAATATACAGACAAGGGTGTATACCAACCCAAGTCAAGTACATAAGTACAAAACAATATGGGTAAGGAAACAGCAAGACAGGCTAAAATTTAACTGAGGACTGCGCACTAATATATCTATTGTGTCTACCACAGGACACGCTTAGAAATGTGTCATTATTTATTTCTAAAATGACTGTTATCCAGTGATTTGTAAATACTTTGTTGATGCAGATTTGTATGCTTTCACCTTTAACAATCCTTGGGTGTGTCACATTGATTGGTACATAAAGAAGTGTTGTTGTTTTTTTTTTGTTTTGTTTTTTGTTGTTTTTTTTTTTAAATAAAGCAGATAAACCTGTTCAGGAGCAGGCTAAGCACCCCAAGAAAAGACTAATGTGGACAACAGAAGAGAAGATTGCAATCATGAAGCATTTCAAAAAGCACATTTACTATGGAAGACTGGCTACAGTAATTGAATCTCGGCACTGCCAAATGCTAGAGCAACCTGTGCTAAATGGTAGAACTGTGCAGATGATCAGAGACTATGTAAGAAATACTGGGCTTTCTTACAAGAAGAAAAAGGCAGCTGGAAGAGATTTGAAGAGCAATGTTTCCTTACCTCACCAACCAGCAAAACCAAACAGCCCAAATGTTCAATCCATTTCATCAACAAATACCTCGGCATCTAATGAACCATCATCTCATGAAACAGCAAACCCTACCAACCCTAGTGCAACACCATCTCCAGCAACCGACTCCATTAAGCCTATAATAATTTTCTCTCAAACAGCAAATGCAATTGCTCCTGCAACGCTACCTCCTCAAGCAGTAATCTCTACACCCTCTAATGTAGCACATCCTCAACCCACAAAAAACAACATATACAATAATGTACAAGCCTGTTATTCAGCAAACCAGATTACTAACTCACCACTTTCATTCCAAGCAGCAAATCCAAGCATCATACCTGCAAGTGTAATCCTGCCTCAAACAGCAAACCAAAGCATCTCCAGCGCTGATAAACTACCAATACCTCAAGTAGCAGACTTGGCCAACTCCAGCATCCTAATACCACAAGTACCATTCCACACAAGTTCTAGTGTACTACCTCCTCAGGCAGCACCCCTAATATGTGCAGGTATACTGGTCCCTCAAGCAGCAAACCCCACCACTGATAATGTACTCACTCCACCAGCAGCAAAACCAGCAAGTTGTACTATGTTACCTCCGCAAATAGCAATTCTAAAATGTGCAAATGTATCATTGTTTCAAGGTGTGGATCCAGGCAAGCTGACACCTCCAGCACAAGCAGCATATCTGTCCAACTTCGGCACTTTAACTTCTCAAACAACAACACTACCACACCAACACTAAGAACACTCTTAACCAAGTCTAATGTACTACCACACTAAGCAGCAAACTCAAGCATCTAAAGTAGCTCACTTGAATAAAAGAATACCAAAGCCACTAATCCCTCCATGTTCAAGGATACTTTCCCAGACAGCAAACTTGATGCCTGCACGTTTAGTACTACCTCAACCAATAAATCCAACCTTCTTTTGCCAAAAAAACCAATATAAAATCCTCAAATATTCTATCCCTCCAATCCAGCAATTTCAGTTACTTGAATGAATGAATGAACTAACTCAGTGAGCAGTTTGTCAAATCGGCTCTAATGTATTCCTTCCTCATACACACACACAAAAAAAAGAAAACATGAATGTGTACCATGTACACAAAGGACAGGTCCTGACATGTACTAACCACAAGTGGGAGCTTTAAACCTCTTCCACTATACCCCCTCAAACCGCAAATCCAACAAACTCACCTCAAACCCAAGTATTTCTGGCTCACCAGCTAGAGGTCTAAACTACCCATCAACAGCTAAAATATACCAACGCCAGTTCAAACACCTCTTAGCCATGGCCACAGGTTCTAGGCTTAGGCAGCAAGACTACTATGTGCAAGTGTACCGTCCAATCAAGTCCAGCATACTCATGCCACAAGCAGCAAAAACAACCAACTAAATGCGTTTTACCTTCCCAAACGGCAACACGCCACTTCAATCACATCACTACCTTCAACAAGCTAACTCACATCAAGTTTATTAAAACCTTTACTTACTTTGAGCTTTGTATTACTATACCTATACAGTGGTTATTGCTTTTCAAAACTGACTTTAGGGAAGATATCTTGCCCTTTATGTATCATGGGGCTGCTACTAAACTGTATAATAAAATCTCCTGTAAAAAACAGTCTTTGCATATTAGTTCCAGTTTGGTCTGTGTGTGAATGAGATACCTGTTCTGGTGAGCAGATTTTGTCTGGCTTTGATGAAGGCCAATATATCGGCATCAGTCTGCTGGTCTCCGGTGAGCGGGATAGATGTTGAGGCAAGGCCAGCAGAGGACAGGGTTCTGAAAAGCATTCGCATGAACAAATAAAATATAATATGCCATACTCTAAGTCATAACAAACATGGTCTACAGAGATTGCATAATCGGCAAAATTTTGCCAATGCCCTCAATTCCATTAGAAAATCTCTAGGTGGTGACAGGTGGTGGTGGACATATGGAAGTAATACTGTTATGTATTTTGGCCCTCTCTGTCACCTTTGAGTGAACTAGTAAATAAAACATTTCTCTGCAAAGGAATTGCACTGAAAATGTCGCAAGTTTTTTAAAAATTTTAAATCATTCCAAAACTGGCAAGGAAACTAGAGTTGCATTACTAACTACCGTGTATCTTCTAATAGGGGCCTGTCTCTTATTGACGCCCGTTTCCAATAAGCGCCGGGTTAAAAACGTCACGACAAATAGACGCCGGTCTCCAATAGACGCCGGGCTGTAGGAAACACCCATCTCCAAATCCCCAGAATCGTAGTCAGTAAGCAGCAGGATAACCGAGGGGCAAACACACACACACACTCTCTCTCTCTTTCTCACACACGCGCACGCACACACAGACTCTCTCTCTCACACACGCACGCGCACACACAGACTCTCTCTCTCGCTCTCTCTCACACATGCGCGCACACACTGTCTTTCTCTCTCTCTCTCACACACACAGACTCTCTCTCACACGCTCACTCACTCACTCACTCTCTCGCTCTCTCTCACTCACACGCACACACGAGGGCGGTTAGGCAATGCGCGCGTGTCAGAGTCTATTTATGGTCCGTGACTGATTGACAGCAGATGTGAGACACCTGAGGATGATCAGGTGTGAGCTCACAGTTGGGAGACGCCTCGCGCATGCACGCGCAGCGCCGTAGAAGAAAGCGGGAGTCCTCGAGGCGGAGGCGCGTGCGCGCGGATCCGTGACAATAAGAGCCGGTCTCCTTTAAGTGTCGGTCTCTTTAAAACGCCGGGCCGTCCAAATAATTTTTTGAATAAACGCCTGGGCTACTATTGGAAGACATACGGTATATCTGTTTGGTACCTGAAAGTGTTAACATTTACCACAGGGAGCATTCAGAGGGCATTACTGGTGATTTTCTTTGATCAGGTATTACATTTCCCTTTAGACTTGAAGCCATTTGTATAACTTGGACATACTTGTTCTTACCAAAGCAATATTCTACATTCTTCAGTGCGATCTTGGCAGCAAAATAACCTTGTGATGCTCAGGAACAGACTAACAGTAATAAAAAAAATATTTTTAAAAAGTGTCCTTTTGTCATGGAATGGTATTTTGGAAAGGTCCTAAAATGTCCACACTGGCTCATGTGCAATCTCATGTTTGTTTACCTGAGCTCTCTTATGTTTGGAGTGGGCTGGCGTGCTCTGTCTTGGTTATCGACGTGGTGATCATGCGGTGAACTGAAATTTTTAAACAAAACTGTACTGTAAGCCTCGTCAATAAGTTTTAAATTCAAATAACAAACCGATCAGCTTTAACAGTTTATTACAGATCAAAAGACAATCCAATCTTAGTTTCATTTTCTGTATTAGCTTATTGACACACAGTGGTCGACACAGTCACGTCTATAAATATTTGGACACTGGCGAAATTATTTTAGCTGTCTCACTATAATTATATTAGAGTCAAAATTAAATACTGAAGGTGCGGACTTTTCAGCCAGTTTATGACAATGTGTACATCCAAATCAGGTGAACAGTGTAGGAAGTACAGCACTTTATACATGTGGTCCCAACCTTATAACAAAACTGCTGTCAGTTCTCAGTATGATCTCCAAAGTGCTATCGCTGCCAGTGAAGCAAGCTACTAGCACTCAAAATAACCCAGCAAGATCGCAAAAAACATTAGCTGTGGACAAATTAACTATTTGGTACATTCAGTTTCGATGAGCACAGGAACGCCGAAAGGCCCAGAAAGACGAATTTCCCTGTTGGCTAGATCAAGAACACATTCCAATAGGTAGGTATATCTGTGTCAAAGACAACATCAAGAGAAGCCAGTACAGTTCTGGAACAACATCCTATGGAAGATTAGACTATGGAGAAAGGAAGGAACTGCTTATGATCTGAAGCATACCACCTCCTCTTATGGTATGGGCATGTAAGGCTGCCAGCAGAATTGGTTCTCTTGTATTTATTTATTTATGATGTGACTGCTGACAAAAGCAGCAGCATGAATTCTGAAATGTACAGGGACACATTATGTACTCCTATCTAGCCAAATCATTGGATGGCACTTCACAGTGTAGATGGACGATGACCAGAAGCATACTTCAAACATTTCTTCAAAAGGCAAAGAAGTGGAATGAGCTTCTCTTGCTAAAGCTAAAATGCCCCAAGAAGAACACAGGGGAACTGAAGACAGCTGCAGTAAAGCCAACACCAGGGAATAAAGACAGAATCTGGTGATGTCTGTCTATGGGTTACAGACTTTAGGCAGTCAGTGACTGTAAAGGATTTGTAACCAAGTATAAAAAAGTTTGTACAATTACTTTTGGTCCTTTCACCCAAAAGTAAGGGATAAGGAAATAACCTTAGAGGAAGGGGGCACAAACAAAAATGCTGTAATTAAAGCTTAAAAAAAAAAAAAAAAGGAAGAATTATTTGATGTCATAAAATTTATGGACCTGAGCAATTAATGGAAAAATGACAATATAATGTTTATTTTAAACAAAGAAAAATGTTCAGTATCTTAAATATTCAATATTCAAGATACTACACTGTTTCTATGTCACCATTTAAGTGTTAATCTATTCATTAAAAGCGGTCAGTCCATTCCAAAGAAGCATGGATTCTTCTGTGGAATTGATCTTATATGGAACATCAAGTGTTACTGATTTTATTGTTTTACTAACTCTTGGCGTCCATGCCAGCTGATGGGAAGACTGTCGTTAAACCAAAAGGGGGACATACCAAAGAAATGACTAAAGTTCTCCAGATACTCTGGTTTCCTCCCACAGTCCAAAGACATGCACAGAGGGGATTAAGCTAATTGGCTACTCTAAATTGCCGTAGGTGTGAATGTGAGTGTGAATGGTTGTCTCTCTCTGTGTGTTGGCCCTGTGGTGGACTGGCGACCTGCCCAGGGTGTACCCCGCCTCTCACCTGAAGGCAGCTGGGATTGGCTCCAGCTTCCCCCCGCGACCCTGAACAGGATTAAGCGGCAGAAGATAAGTGAGTGAGTGAGTTCTAAAATTCATATTCATATTTCTATGAATCTACATTTCACACTGGTTATTGCTGTTAATATAACGTGTAATTATTTTTATTTATTTATTTACAAAATCCTGCTAATGGGCTCAGACTTTTAAATAGAATAAAAAATTCCAAGCGGATGAATTTATCAGTGGTGTTAACAGATAAAAACACATTTTTATTCACTTTTTTTTTTTTTATTCAATCCTCCCATATTTATATTCATACATAATTGTACCATGTCTCACCTGGATGTGGGAGGGCAGGGTGAGCTGTCCTGGCTCCGCTCTGCTCTTGTACTCTCCGAGCATTGATTCTGCTGCAAAATCACAGACACGTACCAAAATGCATTTGTCTAATTGTTGTACCTTTAGCACCTGATGACATGTGGGAACATAAAAATCAGAAAGAATATTAAAATCAGCCCAGCTCAGAAATGATTCATTTTCAGCTGGTCTGCTGGTGCTTCAAAGCAGCCCCTGGAAACATGTCAGTCTTTTGGAAAAATAAAACCTTTATGTGTTTTAGTATGAAAAGTTGTAGTTTCCTGTTCCTAAGAAGAAAGCATTCTCCAGATTATACACTACACCAGTGCTGATGTTTCCACTGAATATTAAAAGCTTGTTTGTTCACTACAGCCAGACCTAAATACAGCTTACTCAACCTCAATGTTAATGAGAAAACTCAAACCAGAACATCCACAGTTAGTGTGAAAGACAAGTCATTTCCTCTGGAAAGATTCAAGGACCAAGCAATGCTACACAGCTTCTCATGCGTCTGGGTGGACGATTCATATTTTCTTTTGACAAGATCAAAACAGCGTTGCCAGCTCCGTCTGCAGGTCAGATGTTATTGCTGCATAACATAAAAATGTGCACAGTGCTGGACTTGGACTGGGAAATGTCTGCACAGAATCAGCCTCCTGGAGACTGTAGCATTCACGGGTCTGTGTGAAAGATGTAATCTTGCGTTATTAAATGCAATTTAATAGAGAACCTGTAGCCTTGCTGCCTCCCGAGTCCACCAGTCCTGGAAGTCCTTCTGTAGTTTGATCTTTGACTTCTGAAGCAGGTGCTGTAGATGTTCAATCTCTGTCTTCAAGCCTTTTAAACGTTCAAAGGTGCTCTTATAACTGAAAAAAAAAAACAAAAAAAAAAACAACCCACAATGATAATGGTATAGACATGGAGTCCACATTAGACACATTTCAGAAAATTGTGAAAGGCATTCAAAGTAAAAAGCATTTGAAGAATAAATACATACTGTTTCTTCTCCTCTTCAATCTGGTTACGGAGTCTCTCCTCTACAGGATCTGACTCTGTATTTAGCTGGTTCCCCAATACACCTGAGACGGAACCAAACAACAGAAGTGCAGAGGTTCCATCATTGATAACATAAAAATCGTAGCAGACAGAGGAAAAAAAAAAAACAGAACTAGCATTTATTAGTGGATGAGATAGCTACGTTTGTTTGGTTTTTGTTTTGGCAGATGTGTGCCAAGCAACAGCAAGAAAACAGTGAGGCAAAAGTCTGGTATGACTGCTGTTTAATAATAAGCAGCGCCTTCATTATTTATTGGTCAAAGAGACCGCAGTGCCGCCCACTTGGTTTCAACTGGCTCACAAGGCAGACGCCTGTGAATCCACAGGTCAAAGTATACCTATATAAAGTCTGTGCAAAGAGAAACTGACCAGCATGATTGAATGCATGCCTTTCCCATTGCACATCATTTCCAATTCAATAAACTGGCTTTTCCACCAGCCAAATTTGATTAGCATTTGCTTTGACTACCTTTTTATCTAAAAAAAATTTTTTTTTTTAAAGTACTCAGGCATCTCCCATGTGAACATTTGCAAATGCTATGGCTAAACCATAACCTCCTGGTAGCACCATAACAGGAGTTCATTCTCAGAATCGCCTCAAATTTTGTTTTGTGCAAAGAATCACTAAACATCTTCACAGATTTGTCCTATTTGGCCTGAATCATGTTCTTGTTTTGTGTGTCCAACTCTCCTTTCGTAGATCTGTTCTCCAGTTCTCGCTCTACTCAGCGGGATATTTTCCTCTATGTGTGTTTTTCGAGAGCGCTCTAAGCCAAGACACGGAACCGGCGCTCTCGTCGCCACGAACAAACTCCACATCTAACGCCGAATGGCTGAGGCCACACACGCACACACGTTGCTCTAGAATTCAGGCCATTTTAGGCACAACAGGACAAAAACATTGTAGTCTTTCATAAACACTGCACACATGTTGCTGTGGACAGGGCACAGATCTCGGAGTTGCACGCCCTTTTCGCCAGGATTTGCAGAAGCTCGTGAATACAGAATGGCTATATTCAGGGCTTCTGGGTGTGTTTCGAGTGTATGCTGCCGCATAATAAAAAGCAGGCTCCTCTGAAGTTGCTCTTTGAAGCAGTTAAAAGACAGCCTACTAGCAGCGTAGGCTAGGTTTGTAAACTTGTAGAAGCCCTTTAGCATGTTTATCAGAAGGAGGAAGGCATTAGTGTAAAGACCAGGCCACCCACCCAATGTTTAAAAAAAAAAAAAAACAATTTCTCAGAGGAAACCCCTACTGGCTTTTAATTCAGTATTCAATCCCTTTCATGATTAAAGTGTTGAGATAATGTACAGCAATAAGTCATTGTAATCACCTACCCTGCGCTGCCATCTGCATCCTTCTCGTCTCCAACTGCTTCTTCAGCTCATCTGATATATAGCGGACAGGTAAAGAAAGAATAACAGACATAACGTTAATGGCATTATTTAACCCGAGCGGAGTAGCTTTCACGTTACACTGTAGAGGCAGACGACCGGAGCCTGGTGAGGATTTGCTATAAAACAGTGACAGTTTACTGATATAGCTGGAAGACACTAAAAGGCTGTGTGTGTGTCACATAAACACAGACGCAACACTGGGCCCCAGATGGATCCGTTATGCCTACCACACAGCAAAGACCTAACAATTTATAGCAGCCATAGAAAAACATACATATCTGGTGCGTGACTGGTGTGAGAGCATTTACGATGGAAAAATGTGGACGTAGGGCAAGGTGCTCGTTTTGTTGATAGACCAGATTAAACACTGACATCGCTAATAAAACGTGGTTGTGAGTCTGGGGGGACACTGAGACCCACACAAGCGCTTTCAGGTTCTTATATGATCAGAAAGGTATTTAAATTTAAATTGCACATGATCATTCATTGGGGTACGTTTTTAGGCAAATACTTTGAGCTTTGGATTATATATCCAGAATACAGTATATTATTTATGATGTGATACATTTATGACAGACTGCATCATTTATACTTTATTTAGACTGCATTTCGACACAACAAGAACATGTACTAAATTATTTTTGTGGCTACTAAAAGTGCAAACTCAGAAGGCCTTTGCACAGAATCCCAATTTTCCGACTCCCAAAATTGCTTAAAAAGCCGTCGTTTCGTTGTTATCGGAGTAGTTTTGTCATTATTTTGGAGTACAATAAGTGATTACAATGAGTGAATTGCATTGGCTCATCTGAGTTTGAACTTGACTGACCGCCAAGCTTGGGAAAGATACTGAGAAAGAAAGTGGACTAGAAGCTAACTTGATCATATATGTAAATAGAGACCATGTGATTCCGATCTATTTTCTAACAAATCAGCCCATTTTTAATGCTCGAGGAAAAAAACGCACATTTTAAAAATGAAAGGTCAACCGTGTAGGCTTTAGTTGATTGCGACCATGTGAAATTCCCTCCCATAATCCCTCCCTTTCCAAAGCATGTATTAGAATTTTTACGGTGGCCATCAGGATCCCATGGCATTCTTCTAAATAATTACATTCACACGCCCTTGTTTTTTCCATGCTAAATAATAAGAATGATCCTCCATTTTTCAAAATTTGGGTTCTTGAACTTGTTAGCCAACACCAGCAAACACTGACTCCTCTTATTTCTTCTTCCTTGTCTTCCTTTCTTTTTCTTCATCTTCCTTCCTGTCCTTCCATCTAAATCCATGCTGCCACTTATAAAAAAAAAATTAAAAAAAGAAACCCAGAAAACGCTTTCAAGAGGTTTGTCTGTTCTGGGTTTCTGTAGTGGTGCAACATGGCAGCTTTGTGGAAGTGGACCCACTTTCTATTTAGATATAAAGGGCTCATTCTAAGCATATGAAAACACAATGAGTCATAGCCATGAGTAATAATACTGAAATGGGAAAAATGCTTAAATATTATATACCATTTCTGCTAATGGATTCCCATAAATCCCACATAGTGGACCTTTAACAAGGTTTTCCGATTCGGTGTGCAAGGCCATAGGGTACTGCTTTTTTCCAAATATGTTAAAAACTGACTGACATTATAATCTAGGGTACATTGTACATGGGTTTTACCCAATTCCGCTGTTTAGTTTTTAAAAAAAAAAAACAAAAACACACACACTCTGGGTCGCCTCCAAAGAAAGTCCAGAAAAGTGTCGAGTGAAGTCAAGTAATTTTTTAAACCTCTGGACCAAACAGATTACAAGTTGGGTGCTCACTGCATTGAATATAAGGAGATGCTGAACTGAGCTAAACCGGTCTCTATTTAATCCTACTGATAACATTACATCTAATCAATATATAAACATAGGCTAGTTAGTCAATACTAGCAAGAACCTATACAAATGTTATGGTTTCATTACGCATGTTGTGTGAGGTGCTTTTTATATCCAGCCGAAGATGTCTAGAATTTTTCATTGTTGTAGAAATTATCTGTCCCTTAAATATCCAGTCCAAGTGCAATAGCCTTAAGACTGGAAAGAGAAATAAAGGCGGTGTAGCAGTGCCTGGGCTTCAAACAGTAACAAATAGATTTGCTGGCAGTTTGAAACTGCCAAAGGGAAAGAGTATGCCATTAATGGAAAGATGGTGGAAAATAAAAAAGAATGATGGACAAGTCCCAGCTGACTTGTGGGGCAAATGTCTGACACAGCTAGTCGCCTTGCTGTCTGCAGACCTCTTCTGCTCATCCCAGAGGATGTACAGGGATAAAATATGACAGGACATGTGGTATCTGATTCTGATATCAGATAGTACTTCTGCTGACCCATTTCTGTCCATGGTAAAGTAATATCCATGGCAAGGTCTGCTGGATAAGGTTCTACAGAAAAGAACATCTAAACATAAAGACGCCAAATAAAAGCTTGCCATTTCTCTCTTAAACGTGATGCTATTAGGCATTCTTAGGGATTAAAATGTGAGCCAATTTAACATTCGTTTTTTGTTACTGAACTGTATATCACTTCTTCATCTGGTCCTGTTAAGATGGTGTTAATGGGGAACCCACATGGTCATGAGTGTGCTTAGTAGGCCGTGCTGACAAGCTGAGTGGCTAGAAATAGGACAACGCTCTGTAAAAACTGTTTACATTACACATAAGAATACACTCATGCCCATTCAAGTTTAAAGATTTTCTTAATACTCGTAACTCACCTTAGGACCCTGACACGCTCAGCCTTGTTAACACAAAACACGCAACCTTTTTAACACAAAACAATTGAGGAAATATACTCTCAAGGGCCAATAAAGTGCTTCCAGTTGCTTGATCTGCAGCCTGGTCATAACTAACTTATAAAGCTATGGGATTATGAAACGCTTAGCAGGAGCGCTGAGTAGTCTGAACCTTGCCTGACCTGCCTATGCTGAAAGCAGGCGAAAGCTGCAGATCTGGAGACGAACCAGAACGGGACATCTACAAGTGTGGATTACTATATAGGACAAGGAATCATTAATTGTAGTCCTAATAGGGCTGGAGTCTAAAACAGTTTGAGTTTCCTCTAAAGTCTCATTATTTACCCTACAAGCTTAAATCCATTGCATACCAAGTGTGTTCGAGCTTTCCAAACTGCATTCATTTTAAGTAGATATACCTCAGCAAAATCAGCCAAGATAAAAATACAAAACAAAACCCTGGAGGACATCCACACAGTGCTGTGACAAACATTAGATACACTACAGATAGTGACAGTGTGTGAAGGTTTAGCTAGCTTTTCTTGTTGGCAGTAGTAACGTGGGGGAAAATTCCACCAGGAACAATATCATACTTAGCAAAATAATTACCTGAGCAGCTGAAGTCGTTTACCAAAATAAACTGGATGCATATTTTCTGAAGATACAGCTAAAATAATGCTAACTTGTCACTAAATTTCCCTACCAAAGGCAACAATGATTTAAGATGATGATGGTGGCACTTCTCTTTGTTATAAAGTGAACGCGCTAATACCGTGGCACTTGTATACCTTTGTACCTCCTAAACACATTCGCCAAGATCAATACAACGTCTGTCCTTCTTCAGTCAACATTATGCCTTTTACTGTAATCTTTATTTATTTCATCCTGTCAGCTCACAAAAGACTGGGCTCAGCTCAGACTTAATGATTATTGTTATAATGTTTAATTTCAATGCTCTATCCCCAGCCACAGATTTCAGCTCCTCCTGGTGGGTCCCCAGATGTTCCCAAGCCAGCTGTGAGATATAACCTCTCCAACAGGACACGGGTCTGCCCTAATAAAACACTATTAGAGATGTTTATAGAGGTCCATTGGCCCATGCTAGTTCCAAGAGTATTTCCAATGGATTGGAGGAGAACAAGAGCTAAATTGTAAGTGCATACAATGCGTCCATCTCTATTGGACAATTATGAAATGGATAATGTCTGTACATCAGAAATGCATGTGCACCATAGTGACCTTGGTTCCCATGTAAATGTTTAGAAAAGGAAGAAAATTACTGAATGTTTCTTTCAGGTCCTTTTTCTGGTTTTTGAGCTATAGATGGGATGTAAATTTTGCTAAAACCTGGTAACCCTGGTTTAACAATAATAAACCAATCTTCGGGAAACGTACCCAAATACTGTTGAATAACGGTACATCTAAAACAGCTGAAGTCAAGCTGCTAGGCTGCACGCTGGACGACTGTATACTGTTGACTCTCAACTCCTTATTACACTAAATATTCAATAAACAGTAGCCTGTAGCAAAAGTCAAGTATGATAGCATCTTGACTTCATTTCGCCTATGATGTAGACTACGTTGTTACTAATGTCATCCCGCCACACCAAAATCTACGGTCACGAGCCGCTGCTGCTCAGATTATTTCCAAACCCGTGCATGTGACACAAGATATTTCTGAATCTGTAAATGTCTGGTTTCCACTAACGGGCTTTGACATTTATTCTGAGATTCCTGTGGGCTCAAGCTTCTATTCAATCAGCAGCATAACTTCATGGTTGGAGCAAAAGAAGCTTTTGAGTCCACCATGCTTGTATTCCATGACTGGAAAAAAAAAAGCTCAATAAGCACGGTCCTTTATTGGTAAGAAACTTTTTTCCCCCCATATTTGTAGTGAGGTTCACCATAGATCACATGAGGATGGTTATCCATTCTGTATTTGATTAAATCTCCGCTTAGATATACATTAAAATATAAAATACTGCATAATGATAATGTATGAATTCTAATTTTTTAAATTAATATATAATAATAATAATACATAATGAATGAATAATGAATGAATTCCATCTCTTTTTTTGGATGATGTACTCCTTTAAGTAGATAATTTGACACTGTAAATAGAGCTTGGAAAATTATATATTCTACATGTCTGAATAATAGCCTCCACCCAGTGGTCCATCTTTTTATGTCCATGCCAAGTTGACCACAAATTCCAATGATCAAGTAAGTGTTATGATATAGGCTCCATTTAGTATCGAAATGCTGTATGAACTGGTGATGAGAAACGCAAATCACTCGTTTACTTTCAATACATACTGAAGACTTTTGCTGTTGCTGCACTTTCTTCACCATACAAGGCTCCCATGTGCCCTCGCCCTGCCAGGAGTAGAACTATTTTCATTTCAGCGAACACAATAAAAACTATACTTAAATCCTTCATGGATGATGCTTTCCACTATGTTTTTAGTCAATGGATATTCCATGAAAACGATTTCATGCTTAGCCAGACCATGTGATATGTCTCTTGGAGGCCAAGTACAGAGGGTAAGGAGAATCTTGGCAAGTATTATCCTTTGACATATTTTCTATGAGCTACATTTGATTCCCTGATGCATTATACGGTGGCAAATCAAAACTTGAAGTGTGCATGATTCTTTCTAATAATCGTACACGTGAGCACAGAGGTGCCACCTTACCCACAAATATGCCTTTCTCCTCGGAGTCTTTGCGCCGCAGTCGCCCAATTTTGTGAAATCGCATCAGAAACCACTGGTGACTAAACCAAATGGGACAGACACCAATATTATCCCCTTCGTGTTTTCTTTGCCTGACAGACTGAGCGACTGCCTCTCATTGAGATCACGAAACAGTACAGTACTCATCACAAAGCAGTCTGAAGGACTCGCATGCAAGCGTGAGAGGGTGTGATCGAATATTATATTTAAGGTTCTATTCTTATGTGTTGGTACATTACATTACATTACAGGCATTTAGCAGACGCTCTTATCCAGAGCGACGTACAACAAGTGCAAGTGTCAGGTAC
>JAQMCW010000005.1:954141-972455 GCA_030068335.1 Chrysichthys cranchii
GTAGGTTTAAGAGTGTAGAAAGTGTTTAAGAGCATGGGAAGTGTTTATAAGAGTGTGGGAAAGGTTAATAAGAGAGTAGGAAGGGTTTATTAAGCCTTAAAATATATATAAATAAATAAAATTCATGTAACGTTGCAACATCGCAGGTTTCACCTTTCGCAAGGGGGCACAGGAACGTGACTGTATTTTGCACATTTTCATAAAAAGAAAAAAAACCATATAAACTTAAAGGATCAGTTATTTATGATGGAACAAATTCATGCAGTTATACGACCTCATGGAGATATATTTGGATGCCTGTTGAAGTTTCCAAATATGGTTCTTCACCCAATAAAGGGTTAAGTTTCTATAATAGCAGCTCAAGAGTATTTCCAAGACAAATCACAGGTTTATATTAATGCAATATTTCTAAGAGGTTTCTATTGTGATAAGCCCAGGTACAGCAATCCACATAAAGTATAAAAAAAATATATGTAATTGTTGAATCAAGCTCCATGTCTTAATAGCTTTAGAAAGTGAGGGAATGTTTATAGCTGTTATATTGGGTGATCACAGGAACTAACCCGTTTCATGGACATTCCTCGGACTTTAAATGTAACTATGTACAACCAGATTTGACGTTAATCAATAACTAATTATGTAACTAACAAACAAACAGGACACCTGCTCATATTCTAATTTTGACGAATGGCGTGAAAGTACAGGAGCCGTTCACCTACTGTGAAGTGGCAATTCATGTCATTAACTAAACACAGGAAAACCACAGGGCTTTCCCCAGAATCACGCCATGTTAAGCCAGTATATTGCTGGAATACTATTAATATTAATAATAATAATAATAATAATAATAATAATAATAATAATAGTAATAAATACATTTTAGGAGCACTTAAAACTGGTCTCAGCGCTCTTACAAGGCAAAAAAGGAACCAAAAATGCAATATGCAAAAAAAATAAATAAATTAGTTAAGAATAGTTAACCAAACCTCAGTGTGAGACATGAAAACATACCATGCACAAACCTACTGAAGAGTGAACCGAAGATCCTTTTTCCAACTCCACCAACTCAGTGTGTAACTAAGTGTGAGAAACTCGGTCCAATATCTCGGCAGCCATTTGGAGCAGTAAAGTCAATGTTCTGATGAAAAGTGCAGGAGAAACTAATAACACAAACCCTCAAAATGGCTAACGTCTAATGCTTTCCAGAATTACACAGCCATTAATATGACACTAAGTATTAATCAAAGCTTCAGCTTGTTCAGTGATGGATCTATGGAGCCTTTCAGCAGTTCGCAATCTGACATCAATATCACAAGACATCGCTTTTTCTTTTTTCTTTTTTTGCGCAAGACGAGTTGCGTGACCTGGCTGTATCTGAAACCCATGTTTTAAATGCTGACAGTAAGCATAATCTCAAAGGTTAACATCTTTAACACAGTCAGCCGCAGTAGCCCAAACGTACGTCATACAGGATGGTAAAGCGCTCTTTCAGCCATGTGATTAATGCACAAGGAAAAACTAATACAAACCTTTCGTCTCACATCCACAAAGTAAAATATGGTGCATTAAGAAGATCTTAAACAGCACAGCCAAATACACTACACTTGCTATTTGTCTTGTCTTGAAAAATTTGTAGTGTTTATGTAGCCTTATGTACAGTTCACTGCAAACCTTTTGGTTCCCCTTTCTTGCTGAAGCAAGCCAGGAATTGAATGGGAATTAAGTTTTACAGATATTTGTGACAAAGAAACAAAACTGGTCAAGACGTGTATGTTAAGGAATTACATTTCTGAAGTAAGGAATAGAACAAGGCAACGTGTGCAGTTATGGGAAAATAATCAATGATCGGGGTGGTGTGGTTATTATTTTCCAATAACAATACAGGTAGGCCGCAGATTACGATGGAGATGCATTCTGATATCCTCATTGTAAGTGGAAAATATTGTATGTCAAACCACTGCTTAATCTAGCCTGCCCAGGAGTCTTTTCCTGTAGGCGACATGCCGGGGTGTATAGAAGACATACTTTTGAATTAAAATTAGCTCTTGAAGCACACAAAAAGCACGCGGTAATGCACTGTACAGTACACTGATACACAAGTTAACTCCATGAGTTGCGAGACAGAGTGTGGCATCACGCAAGGCGAGTGATGTGTACATCCAGGCATCATCTGCGTAAATCCGCATTTGCCAATACCAACCGTTTTTTTCTTTCTTTTTCTTTTTTAATCTAATTACTTTCTGGGGTCAGATTTCTGAAAGTTACAGCTTTAACTCTAATTGTTGCAAAGTCCTGACACTGGAGATAAAGTGCTAAATTAACGTTTCTTCAAAGAAAATGTCGCAGTATCAAGAATTCTAAGCGTCAGCCATACAAGTCTTTGTAAGGTGTTGCTACAGAAACGTTTTGTCTTGGAAATGGAAAATTATCAACACCTCCTGACCAATCAGATTCACCAGTGCTATGTATGGTATAATATGATTTAAACATTGACTTTTATTCAGTTATATTCAGTAAGCCACTTTCTGTTATCACTTTTATTACAGCAGCTATAAACAGTTCTTCCTTGAAAGGAGGTTCTTTGTTATTCTTGAAGTGTGGTGTTCCCGTTATACCACAGCGAGTTTTTAATTTATTACAAACCATCACAGATTTTAACTATTTATTGTCATGGAACATCCCATACATGATGCAATTTACATTATAGCAGCTACAAACACCAGTTTTTCTTTTATCAGTAGCTCAAAATGGCAGAAAACTTTGTGACCATTACAATGCACTGACACTGGAGACTCCTTCCATGAATATTATAGAAAAGCCTTCTAACAGAATACTTCACATATCACATATTATTATTATTATTATTATTATTATTATTAACTCATTTTCTGCCATTCCTGTTCAGGGAAACTGGAGCCAATCCAAGCTGACTTCGGGCGTGAGGCGAGGTACACCCTGGGCAGGTCACCAATCCACCACAGGGCAACACACAGAGACAGACAACCATTCACACTGAAATTCACACCTATGGGCAATTTAGAGTAGCCAATTAGCCTAATCCCCTCTGTGCATGTCTTTGGACTTTGGGAGGAAACTGGAGTACCCGGAGGAAACCCACACGGACACAGGGAGAATATGCAGGCTCCACACAGAAAGGCGCCCAGGTCGACCCCAGGGATCGAACCTAGGACCTTCTTGCTGTGAGGCGACAGTGCTAACCACCACACCATCATGTCACCCCATTATTATTATTATTATTAGCCTTAGATTATGAGGAGCTTCCACTATACAAGTCCCTTTAAACGAGCTGTTCCTATAAAAATGTTAAGGTATTAGAACATTAATATAAACCTGTGATTTGAATTACAGCCAGAACTACTGTCAGAGCTGCTGCTATAGAAATGTAATCACACCGTTCGGGCATAAACTGTTTTATTGCTTCCTACAGACACAAGTGCCTATAGGAACATTTTATGACAAACACGCTATTAGATCGCAACTCTGAATCAGCTTCTTGTAAACGGAGATAATTGTTTGCAGTTAAGCGATCATTCAGTCCCAGTAGACAGCACACTAAAACACTCCACACTGCTTGCTATGTGGTATGCTTTGACTTATTAAGAAAACATTTAACCTCCCATGGATGCCAAACAGAAACTCATCAAACTGGCCTAAATGCTGGACATCTAGCACTGTTTACTTGTTCGTGCTGTTTTTGCCTCCGGCATGGAAATCCAATTCCAACGTGAATTCCTTTACCACATTTACAGATCGTGCCTTTTTCCCCCTAAACCCCTACCTCTATCACACAATATCAATTACACAGTGTGCAAAGGGAGCAGAAACAAGCCCACATGAGCTCAATTGTCAGGCTTTTTAGGATTTTTTTCCCCTCCCTCTCTCTGTCTTTTGTTTTTTTACTGATTGAAACCAGCAGAACGTCCCCTGAAGATGATCTTCCGATAGCCAACCATAACAAAATTCCACAAGAGTCATGCTCAGGAAACAGCCTCATCTTTCTTCCAAAAAACAGGGCATTCCTGGAATATTTCTCCACAAGCAACATGACATAACACTGTAAATGCTTGTTGAGGGGGGCTGAGGCCCTATTTCTGCCTCAAATGTCAGGTCTGAATTTCTTGGTGCTTGAACGGCGTAACGTGAGATGACAATCGGATGAGTAATCAGAGAGCCGTCTTTAATAGGAAACACATCCAGAGAGAGCAGAAAGCACATGGAGATGTTTTAAGAGTCTAGAAAAGTGATTAGGATGAAGGCATGAGTTACAGATTTGATCGTTGACAGGGTGGCATGACCTACGTCCCATACATCCCACAGCACCCATCACTCTGATGAAGCTGTTTTACATGTCACAAATCTCTCCCTTTTGGAGATCTATCCCCAGGAACAACGTTATTCACAGTCTAGACAGCCGGGTCTGCTATACGTATTAGCTTTACAGTACACAGTTGGAGCCCTGTTCGCAGTAAAGGAAGGTCGTCACTGTCGTTTAACAAGTACTGTATCACATCAAGGTGACGGGGAGCACCATGGGCCCATATGTCAGAGGACCAACCTGCATTTCTCTTCAAGAATGCACTGCGAATAAAGATGTTGTACAGTATACAAAACCACGAGACGACCGAAGACGAGAGCCATGAATAGATTGACAGTTTCCTGGATGTAACACTTCTATTGAGCATATAGAGTTACTGAGGCCCACAGAACATTTAAAGCTCTTTAGTCGCAGCCTTCATGGTCAGCCAGGTTGACGCTGCATCATGCTCTGGACTTTGCGTTTCCAAAAAGGAAAAGGCAGTTTGGGTATACAGCGTCACTATACAACATCAATATCATGTACACCTGTTGGGGAATATAGACATTGTTCTTTACTTTTTTACCATAGCACTACAATGCATCTCATATGGGCATAAAAACAAAAAGCCAACATCTCATGCATTGAAGAGGGGGAGAAAATCTCTCCTTCAGTCAACTTTTGGAGAGACAGAATGGCTTCTACGTAAAGGTCACCCTCATTATGAACTCTTAATGTTAATCCGGGAAGAGCAGGGGCCTGCAATTATCCTCCCAAACCCATACTGCCCTCAGGGCTTACACGAAGCATCTCCAGACCTTAACTGCTCACATTTATAGCCAGTTGATCATCACTTCTTAACCTTCTGAGGTTGAATTTACCTTTGATAACAACATCATGGATCTTGTAAATCACATACTTACCATTTCTCATTTTTAGTCAGATGATGCAGCCAATCAGATGTGGTGTGAATTATGTAAGCAGGATTGTAGAAAACCTACCAAACCAATTTCCATCAAATTTGGAGGCAGGGTCAAACATGTGCCAAGGAAGAACCCATTAAAGTCTGGTGTGAATTTTAGTCATGAGAAGCTAACTTTGCCAGAGCATTTGGTTTTGCCAGAAGTCTGCACTAAACAAGGCCATACACCTTAAAAACAAGGGGATGGCAGTAAAGTTTAAGTGTGACAAAACATAGCCAATGTAGAAAAACACTGTGTCCAAACCTATAAAATGGTTGCTTTTGCAGCTTGGCATGTCATAAAATAGTCGACTTCTTGGTTTTTCTTGTTTTCTACTTGTTTCTATACCATGTTTTTTGTTATTCATTTATTCAGTCTTTCATTTTCAATTGGCACTTTTTCCAGGTCAGGGTCTCAGTAGATCCAGAGTATGTCCTGGGAACACTGGGCTTAAGTGAGGATAAACCCAGAAAGGAATACCAGTCCATGACGCATACATGCACCCACACATCCTTTAAGGTCTAGGGGCAATTTACTGTAGCAAATCTACCTACTAGCAGGTTATTGGGTAATGGCAGTAAAGCAGATAACCCTGAGAAAACTGAGAGAATGTGTGAATATCCAACTAAACTCAGAACTCAGAACTGGGATCTCTGGGAACTAAGGCATTAATGTGGCCTGCTCCACCACTATGGGTGCCAGGTTGTTATTTTTGTTGTTATTGCTGGCAATAACTGAGTCTGAATCCTAATGTTGCCTATAGCTACAGTACTCAGTGTTAGATAGGCGTTAATTTCTACCATCAACTAAGTCACCAAAAGGCGCCCCCATACCTCTTAATTGCAGAGGCTTTTTTTTATTGTTGTTCTTACTTTCATACACTTGAATCAATACCATCATAACTCCATTAAATGATCTATTACTCCATGAAACTAGCTCTTTGCTCACTGTTTAGTCATAGCTTACCCTTGTAAGGGATATCTGTGTACATGCAAAATATTTCCCCATCAGGAAGGACAACCTTCTGGAAAACATTTACTATTTGGCTAATACAGAACAAGACCAAATTAAAATGTTTAGTTGCACGGCAATTATGGATTGTTTTATTTTTATTTTTTTTTGGCAAGCATCTATTTTCTTCACAACCATCAGGATGTTAAAAAACGATTACAGCAACTTTAAAGGAAAAATCCAATCTGAACTATTTGCACATTTGTATGTAAACAATCAGTCATCAGAAGTGTTCAAGATTTATGTCTCGAAAGTCTGAATTTAAACTTCTTTAATAAATCTGTTGATCTGTTTTCACGTTGGTTTCCTACATTATCCACGCTGTTGAACTACCTGCTGATAGAGCTGCCACTGAACAACTAAAGAGACCTATGCAGAAGTGCTATAGTCCTAAAGTCGGTTTCTTTCTCAGCTTTCTCATCTCGTCATCTGTACGCTCTGCTCAAACAGATTTGCCTTCAAAGCCAATGTCATCATGCTTGTTATCTTGGAGATCACTAACTAACCAAGTCGAGTCTGTACTGTAACTCAGCACAGCTGTGCTGTATAGACACACTGCACCCTGAAACTTTGATTCCACTGTTCGTGGTCTCTACTTATTTCTACACTTTATCTCTCATTAATATAGCACGGAATGTCATTGGAAAATGGTAGGTGAGAAAAAAAAAGCATTTTCTATTTTGTGCTCTTCTGAAACCTGACTGTTATTCCTTGTGTAGCACCAAGTAAATGCAATTAACGTGTTTCAATTAATGTGTACTTTTTACTTTAGTCTTAAATAATACATGCAATGTGCGCATGCTAATCAGTTACTCATTAGGATTCATCCTAAGAGTGTAATTATGTATATTTAATAAATACCATCTTTATATATAAAATTCTTTTCGCGTTCAACATGGAAATGATGTATGACCACAGAACATATTATACGTGCGTATGACCGGAAACAGCGTAACTAGCGCTTACATTTTAACTAATCACTTCGTTTGTGGACGCCATCTTTATATCATCTTTACGAATTATTATTTGCGTGAGAGTTATTTTACTGATATTGAAAGGAAGTAAACACCTATTTGGTAAGTAATTATTTAAGAAAATTTTGATCTAAATATAGAAAATTCTTTTCGCTTTTGAAATGGAAATTACGTATGACCACCATTTGTTGAAAACTAAAATTGGTAATTAACAAACTTATTTTAGAAAATCTTATTTTAAAAATATTACTATAAGTGCTATACCATAATATCCAAGAGCATTAAAACACTTTCATAAGCCCCTACGATGAAATGTGAATTGCTTGTAGTGGTCGAACAAAGTGCGTCTCCTCACTGATAAACCCATGTCATGACTTTATATGACCATAAACAGGCTTCTCCGGCAGTGAGCACAGGAAGTAGCAGGCATGTGGCTTACAGTATACAAGACTGTGGTTAAGGGTGGAGGATGAAGCCCTACTCACTACATCAGTAAAGCTTAAACATGGAACGGCACTCGGTTATCCACAACCCTCGCATAGCTAGATGGCTGTTTGTGTTGCTCACGTTCTTTGTGACTATAAACCCAAATGTACTGCTGCTGGGTTTTATGTGATAAACACAACACTTAAAAAACACAAAATAATAAACCTCCATGTCTACATTCTTCACGTTGTCACATTTACGTGCGCATATCTAAACTCAAAACAGTTACATTTCTTTAGTGTTTCTCAAAGCGAGAGATTAAACATGAATTAAATCTGTTGGGAGCAATCAAAAGCAATGCACATTCCTTCCCCAGCTGTTCCGTTCGTGATGTAGGCCTTTGATTAAATTGACGCAAATTACTTCTGGATAACATCAGGGCCATCCGTTCTGTTTTACACTGCATGCAAGACAGACAAAACAACGCTGGAGTGCTGCAACTGAGAGCAGAACTCCTGCTGTCCAACAAGACAAACTACGTATGTATGACAAAAACCTCTAGACCAGTATAGATCATCGAGCTTTTGTCTTATTTTGGTTAAAAAAAATGTTTACAAAATCTTTACAAAATTTCACATTCCTAAATATGAAATTTTAGCAGACAGTTGGAAAAGTTCTGCTTTTGATACACATCATAGGTGTGTCAAGCGGCGGCATGTAGGTGTGTCAGTTGACGTTTCCTGGCTGGACGCATTTTACAGAGTGAGGTCGCCAGTCCCACGCCTAACCCTCCCCTAACGTGGGGCTCGGGATCATGCAACACACAGAGACAACCATTCACACTCACATTCACACCTATGGGCAATTTAGGGTAGCCAATCTGCCAAATGTGCATGTCTTTGGACTGTGGGAGGAAACTGGAGCACCTGGAGGAAACCCACATGGACACGGGGAGAACGTGCAAACTCCACACAGAAAGACACCCGTGCCGAACCCAGGAACTTCTTGCTGTGAGGCGAGCAAAGCGTGCCCCCGGCAAAGCATGCAGTGCAGAAAAGCACACGGCAAGATTTAAGACAAGAAATGTGTATGGAGCCTGTTTAGGGTGACCCTATTTTCCAAAGTAATAGCATCGCAGAAGAAGCTGGCAGACAGCCCAGAGGCATCCAGTGACTTACAGTTTCTCACCAGATCCTGCAGTATGGCAGCAATTATGCCAGGGCACAAATGAGATAAACGGTAGGACCAGGCCAAGCACTCCTTAGCATCACCACATCCATAAGCGATGTCTGAGAGAAGTTTTTCCTCTCTGTCTAATGGTGGCTGATGAGCCTGAGTTTCCATCGCTGAGATTCTTATCCAAAATTGGTCTTTCAAGGATGAAAATATGATTCATATTGTACTCAGTGGTGCAGTTAAATCCCTTTGTAAACGGGTTTAATGTAAAATGCTTTTACAAAAAAAAAACAATGCAGGCGAAGATGCTTCAAAATCTAACTCTGGGCCTTTCAAGGACTTTTCAAGCACTAATATTATGTTTTGAAGCAGTATACAAAAGATGTCATTTGCCAAACAACCACTGCATCTACTCTTGTGGATTTTCGACACCAAGAATTAATTCATCATTCAGTTACAAACTGGAGCACTGGGTTTAACTTCATGCATTTTTATGTAGTTGGTGTAGCAAAATCAATAGACTAATATATTCATTTCTTTTTAGTAACATGCTAGTATTATTTCCCTTTGTCTTTATCCTGGTCAAAGTCATGGTGGATCTGGAGGCAATCCATGGAACCCTGGGCGTGAGGTCGAAATACACCCTGGACCATGTACATGCACATCTATGGGCAAGTCAGTAACCAATCCACCTACCAACATATTTTTGGGAGGTGAAGATCCCAGAGAATCCACAGCCACAACATTACCTTCTATGTTTCCATGTCACCCTTTGTATTACATGCTTTTCTTTCATTCTAGTGGCCCTTTGCCATAATGTATCTGGTTTTCTGTTGCTTCTGTTTCTAAAAGTGTGGAGCTTGATTATTCGGGACAACCCAGAAGTAGAACCAACCCTTTTTCAAATTAAATAATGTAATGTGCTAGTGATAGTCACACGTGAAACACACCACAGCATAGTGAGACACACAGTGAAATTCTTTCTCTGCATTTGACCCATTCACCAAGTGAAGCAGGGGGCAGCCGAACAACGCAGCACCCGGAGAAGTGAGAAGTGGTTCAAGCACCTTACAAGCATGCCCCCTGGTTGGCTCTTGCAGAGATGGAACAGGTACTGCATGGAAACCCCAGGACAGGTCCAGGACCTGCTGGAGATGTTATATCTCACAGTTTGCTTGGGGACATCAAGAGAACCACCAGGAAGAGCTGAAATCTATTTCTCTATATGAAGATAGAGAAATCACGGCTGAACTCTTCCACCTGTTGCCCCTGAAACCCCCCATTAAGAAATGGAGAAGAAAAATGAATGAATAAAAAAAATGAATGAATGAATGAATAAAAAAAATATTATAATACCATTTTGATGTCTTGAAAATTCAGACATTAACGTTATCCCTAGTAACTGAGTTCTTCTTTCTTAAGTAAAAAAAAATTGTTACATTGAACTGGATCAATTTTCCCCTCAATTTCCAAGCCACTTTGACATACAGCAACACACAGACACCCAAAATTGGCTAGTACTGCACTGACTGACAGGAGACAGAGTAACATCATCCCTCCCACCCAGAAAGCATGGCTAATTTTGCTCTTTAGACTCCTGACCAAAGATGTCTGTGGCCCTATTGGGATTCAAACTCGTGATCTCCTGCCAATAGACCAAACACTTTTTCTGTTGCGTGAGAATGCCGAGATGAGTACACAATGAGATTGTCACAACAGAATCTTGGCTCAATACCCTGTGTGATAATGTGTCCTCGATGCCAGATGGAAGACTTCTAATTATAGAAATGCAATTAAATACAATGACAATGTGCTGCTTAACCATCAGTGGGTTGATGGCTATATTTTAGCAAACCTATATTTGAGGGAGAATCAAAAAGTAAAGGCAATTTTCAAATTACATAATAGCCAAAAGAGCAAGAGACACATCAAGTGGAGACATCCATCTTCTCCATGAAGGAAAAAATTCAAAAGTTAGCCCTCCCCCAAGAAAATCATGGTAACATTCTTTTGGGACATGAAGGTGTCTATTCTGGAGTGTTTTCAAGCGCATGGGCAAGCAGTGATCAGTACATCTTACTGTGCATTGCTGTAAAATGAACTTAAATCTGCAATTCGCAACTTTGCTGTCCAAAACAGTCTTGCTGCACCATGACAATGCACATCCTCATACAGCAGCAGCGACAGCAGAGACAGTGCCACGGGTCAGGTTCGAACATCTTCCACATCCTCCTTACAGCCCGGATCTGGTGCCAAGCCATTATCACATCTTCGGTCTACTGAAGGAGGCACTGCTCGGTCGCAGATTCACCTCTGATGGTGAAGTAAAGGAAGCGGTGCTCACCTGGCTTCGGGCCGAAAACCTTCTTCTCTGTGTGAATACAGAAGCTAGTTGAACGATACAACAAATGTGTCGTCTTGCATGGGGACTATATGGAAAAGTGATACGATTAATTTCTCAGTTATTTCTAATTAAGCCATTAAATGTATTTTGCCTTTACTTATCGATTCTCCCTCGCATCATGATCGATAATGCGCCTTAGAAATGTCTTTCAGTATTTTTAGATAGCTTATTAAGCTCTCCCACCCTTAACAGTGATTTGTCTTAGAAAGCCTATCATGATTCCTAATGTAGGTATATCCAGTGTCTTCTCTGAAATTCAGTTCTAGGGGTGAAAAGAGGGTTAGGGGAACAAATGTGCAAGGTTAAAACGTACCTAAAGCACATTTAAAACTTCCAGATGTTCCAGTATACATATGGATTTTATAAGAAACAGGATGGGTTCTCAATGTTATAGCAAAAATGTCATTATTACAACTGGAGTGAAAGTGCATTGGGATGCATGCCAAAGACAAACTAGCAAGGTGGTGTGAAGAGTACAAAGTCTTCTAGAATTCAAAAACTATTGTCTTTAGGAACAACACATATGATTCACCTGGATAAAGGAGATATGTGTATATATATATATTTTTTAACATGCAACTCATGCACTACTCATAACTTTTAACATGCACTCCTGCAATTCAACCTTCTGGAAACCACAAGGTGAGGTCTACATGACCAGGATCTCCAACACAACATGGCTGCATCATTATATCGTAATCAAAAGCAGAATGCTTACCATCTGGTGAAGCGTTTTCTGGCAGTGGGACATACCATGTAAATATCCATCACTTGCAGAGAGGGGAAATGTCTCTGAAAATGTCATTTAAGGAGAGAATATTTGCCTCCAAGGACCTTTGCCAAAAAGCAGCCCTGTAGGTTTTTTGAATGTTCCAAGTCAACAGCATTCTGCGGACTTTGCAATATTACAGATTCCTTCATGTGTTTTTTTTTTCTCTACAGCTGACACTTCTTAAGTGTTAAGCAAACCCCAGAGTTCCAGTTTAATGGACAACATTCAAACATCTACATAATTCATGTCAAATAAGGCTCTGCTCTCAAGTCTCGACCGTTCGCTTTTCCTCTGTCGGCACGACTGTGTTTAGAGTTGGCCACACTGGCCTCACTGCGATTTATTGCTGCACGTGTTGGCGGAAACTAGAAAGATATATGGCCGATACATTTCAGGGGAAACCTGGTCAGTACATTCTATAATAAACCACTGTTGTCAAAAACGTTTAGACTGCAACTCATTGCTAATTCATGATGTGTCATGAGCTTGTGTGTACAGAAGCAGAGGGCTTTGTGCGAAGAAAAGAAAAGGAACAAAAACCAAGAAAAACCTGGAAATTCTTGAGCAAATAATTGAACATCTGCACTGTGAATACCACCTCTGTATTAACTGTAATGCACTGGACAACAGCTGGAATGCTGGAATGTAGTCAGAGAAAGAATGTTTAAAGCAATCTTGGCTTACTATGATAGGACATGATATGATATCATCTGAAGTGCAGACCCTTAATTCTCACAGCACATATAAAGTAGTGATAACCCAAGCACAGTTTTCCTGAGAGAACTCTGAGGAAAAAATGTGTAGCTCAAACCAGAACACACACACACACACACACACACACACACACACACACACACACACACACACACACACACACATCTTTATAAACACAGCACTCCAACGTTGTCCATTAGCTTCCATGCATCACAGCTTGATGAGTGACTGATTCTCTCCTAACTAGAACTGGACAGTGTCCAAACATGTGTTTGTTTGTTAATAATCTCCTCTTTCTGAGCCCTGCTTGCAATTATTGGTCTTATTACCGAACTGGGCATCATTAGCCAAAAATGTCCAGGAAAAACTGGGTGATCCAGGGTCTGTGGTGGAGCAAACAGGAGCAAGGGCTCGGTTCTGGAGTTACTGGCTTGCACCGAATCCCCAAAGCCATGATCACAGTAATTATCAGAGCTGAGGTTTATCATTATTCTAAAGGCTCTACCAAACCACACTGAAAGAAGGAGAGCCAAACACATGGCACATGAAGAGGATCTATGCCTTGGGCTCCTTTCACCGCAGTTCAGAAAAGCAGAAAGATCTGCTGTTCCGATTTCATACTCCACCCAGCTAATGGAAAATGTCGACAGGTTCTTAGAAGTTAGTCTGTAAAAAGTTAAGGAATAAAATGGGACCGAGCAGTGTGATGCTGTGATGGCAAGGACTGACACTGGAGACTCCTTCCAAAAACTCAAAAAAAGAAAAAGGCTCCTCAGAGAAAACTCCAGCATATAAACACCTTAAAAAAAAAAAAAAAAAGTCAGTTTATGTGATAAGTTAATAATACAAGTCTCCCTGGATCTTGCACTATAGAATGTGGACATTCATATGAACCTGCAACTTGATTTACAGCCAGCATTACTGTCAGAGCTGCTGTTATAGATGAGTAATCAACACCTTCTGGCCAATCAGAACTCAGAAATAACTATTCTAAAAAATATCTAATGGTTTGCTTCACAATATTTAGAATGTTGTTAAAATAATGTTTGCAGTTGGAATATGTTAATGCTAATAAACATAACAGGTAGTCTTCAGGTTACGATGGAGATGTGTTCCGATATCCCCATTGTAAGTGGAAAATATTGTATGTCGAACTACTTCTTAGCCTAGTTTAGCCTAGCTTAGACTAGCCTTCCCAGGAGTCTTTTCCTGTAGGAGGCATGCTGGGGTGTTTAGAAGACATTAAAAAAAGCACGCAAACAATGCACTGTACACTACACCGATACACAAGTTAACTCTGAGTTGCGGGAGAGAGTGAGGCATCACGCAAGGCAAGTGCATTGTCCGCGTATATCCGAGCATCATCCGTGTACTTCCGCACATCGTCCGAACGTATCATGCATCATACGCTGTTACACTGCCCGCGAATCTTACATTTTCTAAAATATTTTTCTAAATATTTTACAACTTCTTAGCGTATCGCAATCGTCATCGTAACTTTGAAAAATCATAAGTCGGGCCATCCTAACTAGGGGAGCATCTGGATACAAAATGGAAATACTGGTGTTAATAAACATTATGCAAAATAGAAACGTTAGTTTTAAAGGTCTAGCATGTAGGATTCATACACCTGAATGCCCCTCCCTCACTCCTCTCTTTCCAAATGCATATTAGGAAGTACAGTGGCTGTCAGGTGCTCGTAGTGTACTTCCAAGTACTTATTTTCCCACTCCCTTGCTTTTTCCATGCTAAATAATAAGTATGATCCTCCATTTTTGTGAAATTTCAAACTTGTTAGTCAGCATCAGCAAACACTGATTCCTCTTTTTTCTACTACCTTGTCTTCCTTTCCTGTCCTTGCAGTGATTTTTTCTAGATTCACCCTGCTGCATGTAAAAATGTGCAATGTGGAATGAGCTCTCTCGAGGTTTGTCCAGTCTGGGTTACAGTCTGGGCTACTCTAGCAGTTAAAAGTGGACCCGCTCCATACGTAGATATAAATGGCTTATTCTAAGCTTACAAAAAAACAATGATTCATAGTTACAGGTAATTATACACCAATGAAAACATACTTCTGAATTCCATAGATATGGAATACATCCTTCATTTCTGCTAATAGATACCCTCAAAATCCTACATAGTGAGACTTTTAATGAACTAAAAATGGAAACATTTACTTTTTCCTCAGAAAACCTGGAAAAATCAACAAACTATATGTCTTGAAAATCCATAACAATAAAAGCATAACTACAAAACAATAAAAACACAAGTGCAAAACATTATTCTAACCTAAAACTGTTAGCTGGGCAGACTTTAGCTTTATACAAATGACTTTGGAAAGCAACCATCAGGTTTCTGGGTAAATTCCTTATGCCTATTACTTCTCACAGCAGGTAAGACAATGAGAGGAACCCCTCCATTGTCGTGCAGCAGGACTTTTCAGGCCCTGGTTTTAAAAGCAGAACCAGAGGTTGAGTATGCCGTCTTTGTGGCATTGTCCATCATATGCAAAAAATAATAAATTTGAAGACAAAGGCTTTTTTTTGTTTTTGTTTTTACAAAGACAGCCCGCATGTGTTCACTGAAAATAAGCAAATGCAAAGCAACACCAGAAGAATGCCATGGAATTCACAAGCCTGAAACACTGGACACACCGGGACTTCCCTTGGAAATATTTCCGGACCATTTGCTTCCCTTCTTTTAATCTATTGTGCTCTAAACTGAGGCTGTGAACGTTCCGTTAAGTTTTCATTATGATCATGGAATTTTTTTTTTGTTTATGATTGTGAATGGGCGGCCAGAATTCTGGCAAAAAGATGTAGAGCATGACTGTGGCTCAGAGAGAATGGACTGCTCGGGCATGAACAATTAGCAAACAATACACAGAAACTCAGACAGGGTCAAGCAGTGAACCTTTCTCTTACAGTACACCGCAAATGTGTCATCAGGCCTTCAGATTAAACACGATGACATTTAGTGGGCTTCTGAGTTAACTAAACGTAAATGTAGCAAGGTAACGCAGGGAGGATTTGCAGAAGTCTGTTTGATCGCTCACCATTTTGCTTGCACTTCACATGTTCGGTGTGTATGGAGCCCTCTGAAACTTCATGCTTCAGACTTTTCTCAGCGTGCACGCTACAGGATGATGACTGGCGTGAGCGCTGGGAGACGGTGAATTTTGCTAACTGAGTGTTGGCTTCTTGAACCTTCCGCTTCTCTTTCTTCAGCATGCTTACTAGGATACCTAAAAAAAAAAGCCTAGGTTAAGAATCATACTTTGGGAAAATGTTAACAGGAAAATGTTTTTGTCATTGGAATTGTTTATCCAAGTCAACATCATGGTGAATCCTGAGTCAAGCCCAGGAAACAACGGGTACACGTTGGGAATACATTAAAGGATGGGACACCAGTCCTGCTATAAACCAGAAGTTTTCAGTTGTATCCACATAGATACAATGTTCTCATCTTCAAACAACCGTTACGTTACATCAGGTGCTTAGCTGGAATGCAAAACCCGCGGCTACGCTGGCCTGTTGCGGAAAAGATAGAACACCGCTGCCTCAGTCAGTCTTACATGGAATCTTCAGTGGCAAAAGTCTCTACAGAAACAGCAGAAAGGCTGTAAAATGAACCAAGGGGCAACTTTTTCATTTTTATACCATAGAAGGAGATATTTAATCCCGGCTCTTATAGAAACCGCTTGTTTTATGGCTTCCACATTCTTTTCCTATTTTATCATGTGGGACACGGCAGCATCTAGTTTAAGCTTCCTAAAAATGAAGCTGGTCAGCAAACACAAACTCATAATTCCCCATGTCTGTAAGACAGCATGCCTCTCAACGTTAAGATAAATGACTCGGTATTTTTAGCGCACAAAACATTTTCATATGTCTTCTGGGGAAACAAAATGCTGGGACGCTGAGGTCATCTGACTGCTTCGTTATTAATTCAGACATGCTGCAACACGTGTACTGCAATTTATAACTTAAAAAAAACCCGATGAACGTGTATATTTTGCCTTTTTAACATTGTGGATTGGAATATTTTTAAAATACAGAAAAACGAGAACTTTCAGAAATACTCGAATTACTAGCAGTGATGATATTCTCCACATCCACTTGACCCAATCAACTTTAGCACAACTCTAGAGTACATGTATGTACAACTACAGAGTAGGTGAGCAAATGTCTTTGCATTAGGGGACATGCAAGATGATCAAAATGTCTCTTGGTTTATATTATGCTCGATATATATATTTTTTTATTTATTTCGGACGTGTCCATTACTGTTGCTCTGAATGATGGTCTGCTAGGCGCTGCTAAGGCCACGTTAGCACGGATCTGGTTATTAGCGGATTAGAGGCTGAATTTTTCCCCCAGCTGAATTAGAGGTAAACATGTTTATTCGGAAATTAATAATGCCACTGAAACCAGGAAGGATGTGTGAAATAAAGACTCTCATCAGTAGTACAGTGGAACCTTGGATTGCGAGTAACTTGGTCTGCGAGTGTTTTGCAAGACGAGCAAGAAATTAATACATTTTGACTTGATGAACGAGCGAAGTCTTGCAATACGAGTAGGATGCATACGCTTCATCTGCCGAGCCTCACGTGATCACAACTTCTCTCTCTCACTTACTGCGGGATTGTGGCTCACTCGTATAGTCAACATCTGCGCTAGCATATACTGTTAGTGTGTGTGCAAAAATGGCCCCCAGTGAGATGTGGAAAATGGGTGGAAGAGTGCAAAACTTTGTAGAAAAGCACCACCCAAATAAGGTTGTAGCAGTGCGAGCGATGAATCTGTTTAATGACAATGCAACGTTCTATTTCCGCAAAATCCTCAAAAGGAGGCAAAAGCAGCGATCATTGGATTGTTTCCTTGTTAAAGTCACACAAAAAGAAAAAGATCCCAGTGACCGACAGACGGCAGTGATTCAGTGAGTTGTAGTGAAAGTTATCCTACACAATAATCCTCCTCCTCTCCCCTCTCCCTCACACCAGCCACCATTCAAGTGAAGGTTATTCTGTTTTAAGGAGTTTCACTTTAGATTATGTATGAATCATTTTTATATAAATATTTGTGGGCTGTGAAACGAATTTTCTGAGTTTCCATTCTTTCTTATGTATTACATATTTCATATTATTAATTACAACCTAATTAAAATATGCACTTATACCAGGTTTATATTTATTGTTATCTCTTTTCTGATGATTTCCATAATCGGAAAATATTAATTTGGTAATTGTTACATAAACAAAGGTCTAGTTATTTATTAATCTTTGAACTGAATATATATATACAGTAATCCCCCGCAATATCGCGGTTCACCTCTTGCGGGTACACTACATCGCGGATTTTTAAATTTTGATTCGCGGAATTTTTTGGCTTTCGCGGGACTCTGGAATAAAAAAATTCATTTTAAAAAAATGTTCATTCAAACATTAAAAGAACATTTAAATCAAAATAAAACAGTATGAACTATATTTCATTAGCGGTAAAAAGTGAAAGTGGCTCGTAGCCCACTTCCGCTTCAACTCATGAACAGGAAGTGACCTCAC
>JAQMCW010000005.1:972555-988931 GCA_030068335.1 Chrysichthys cranchii
ACATACACACACACACATATATATATACAGTATATATATTTATATATATATATATATACACACACACACACACACACACACACATACACACACACATACACACATACACACAGAGAGACACACACACACAAAACAGAAAATGTTCTATATCGTCATACGTATCATTACCTAGGAGATACGGTTTGGGTCATATTGCACAGCCCCATCTCAAAGCACTGCCGATATATTCAAACTATAACAGGAAAAGTGCTGCCACTGTCCATAAAAACCTTACAGCTAATGGAATCTGCTCTAAAAGGTTTTAAAAGGTATATTAGAACTTACTGATTGCTGAGAACTTTACACCATATGCAAGAGGTTAAACTGATCTTGTCTCTACTTTCATTTAGCTTGTTTAAGTTGTTCCAGAAAGCGTGCGTGATAATATCATAAAAATCACAAAGAAGCGGACTGATGGTTTTATCATACGGCTCAACGCGTCAGGAACCGACGCAGATGTTTTCGAATACTAGCGTGTCATTTTGACAAGGCCATACTATAGCAGCAGAAGATGAACTTCAGATTACCTCTCTCCATCCAAGATACACAAATCTGAAATGTCAGCACGATAACCTGCTGTTTACTTTGGAGATAAACTCGCACCAACAGACGATCGAGTCACCGTCTGAATTTTCCATCGTACGGAGGCAGACGTAACGACACAGGGCGATGTGGTTGACATGCTAATTTCCCCCCAAAACCCCAAATATGTGAAATTTCACCCTTAAACAAGCAAAATTATGGTTAACTAGGTATAAGAACTTTCAACAGGAAGGAGATGTAATGTTGGAATTTTATGTAGCCCTGATTATTTACACATAAATCACACCACGTTATATTTTATAATTCATGGTTTAAATTCATGAAACTGTTTCCTATATTCCATTCATTATTCTCTCATGAAACACAGACATCCCGTGGTGCTTTTTGAGGTCTTGCAGAAGGAGCATGGTTTGGCCACTTTTCAGCAGCACAAGAAACTTATTTTGGGGGGGGGGATTTTTATGTTGAGCTTGTTCAAAATATTTACTTTCGTCACCTAGACCATGTCAGAAGCCCGGTCATTTATAATGCTCATAGTGAACCATTAATCTGCCATTCAATACACCCTTAGAAACAAAGCCTGAATCTGGCAACTTAAAGCGTTCTTCAATTTGTCCCTCTGGGGGAACTCTTAAACATTGGATGTAGAGAGAATGATCCAAATAAGCAGTGAGGAACTCTTTTTCCTAAGAGTGTACCTCGCATTTTTACACACTTAGTTGTAATTACTATGTGATGAATGGTAGAGATTTCACAGAGCGAGACAAATTAAAGGAAAATCAGTGGCTCTGTTATTCTGTGCATTGATTTTTCTGGCATGGTTTGGGTCCACGTGTCAACTTAGACCGAAGGGTCACTGCAAATCTATATAAATTTCATCTAACTGATCACATTTATAGAAGATCCCGCCCCCATCCACAGGGCCTGAGAGATTACTGAATGGTTTCAGGCATATGAAAATGTCATAAGTCATATTCTATGGCCTTCACACTCAGCAGATCTCAACCCGATGAAACACCTATGAAGCAACATCTTGGAAAGCACTCTCCACCTAGAATGGTGCTCATCCTTCCATAACAATTCCAGAGACTTGTGGATTCCCCACCCGCCAAAGTCCACTGAAGCTGTTTCTGGAGGCTTGTGGTGAAACCTTACCAGGACATTTTATGTTGGTTTATGCTTTTAATTTGTACCTGTATGTATCCAGAATATACAAGAGGGTGAATTGTGCTCCAACCACATTCAACAGTGCTATTTTATTTGAATGAAGCATACTGATCTCGTTGTCACGCTGGGTTAGCATGTCCTTCAATTTGAGCAGCTCTCTGTTGGTTGGGCTGTCTGGCCTGTCTGTGATGCTTGATGATGGGAGGGCACTAATATCACCAGCTCCATTCGGAGTACTCGGTTTCTCCCGCAGCCTCGCCTGCATATAACAAAGCACCAGTTAGCCTTGGGTGTTACTTCATTTGGACTTATTTTTTTTATTATAATGAAACAAATAATTAGAAACCCAAACACAATGAAAAAAAAAGTTATTTGGTTTTCCTTGACAAAACATACAGTGATGTTTAAAATTGAAAGCATCTGAATCTCAGTATGCAAGATGCATCGACTGTATTGTCTGAACTAGTAATGAACACAGATACTTAACATTGCACTACACAAAGAAAATTTCTTGACCAGCAGTAATGGCACACTCAGGGTTTGTATGGATCATTAAGTGCTAAGGTTATATTCGTAATAAACACAAACAATATGTGCGCACATGTCAGACGAGGTAAAGAACAACAATCATGCCGGATCTTTAGCATCATTCCAGGACTTTAGTTCATTCCAGTGTGGCTGAATGCTCAAATCTGATTGGTCAGGAGACGTGTATCATTTTCATATAACAGCACGGCTCATACGGTCGTTCCAGATGTGACATGAATGGCAGGTTAATATCAGTGCGCTTTTCATAATACATTATTGTTTCTATAGTAACAGCTCACACACAGGCTATTAAAAGATTTCATTTAACAAAGTAAAACTTGCAATCATTGACATGGCACGGTGACATTTTTATTAGTGAATATTTATTTAAAATGTATTAAAGGAGGTTTGCTTGAAAGTGCTTTGTGAAAGTGTCCCAGCATAGGAAAGGCTTCAAGACAGAGGAGTTTACGCTATCTGGTTTGTCAGTAAATGACAGACTATATGTAAAATGCACGATGTACAATAACTGTAACTGGCTGTGATACATGCAGAATAACACTCCAGAGCCTGCTGTTATACAAAAATAATGCACGTCAGGGGGGTAGCCGCACTCCACTTGTGCATCGTGCTGTCCTGGTGTGCATTATTTTCATATAACAGCATGGTCTGTTTTGTGTTATGTGTGTGTAATTCCATATGTAACACATACAGACTTTCTGACTATTCTACATCACTGTTATATTATACACTATGAAGTAAGCACATAACAGTTCATTCCATAAGTATTTGAACATTGGTGCATTTTAACAATTAAGATGTGATAGAAATATAGATTTTTAGTTTTAATTTAAGAGGTTAAAAAAGGTATTGCATTAAGCTTTCTGAAATTACAGCCATTTTTCACACAGAATAAAGCATGTGTGTTGTTTTAATACTTGGATGAAATTCATTTGCAGTTGAGGACTGCCCGAAGTCTGGTATCCATGGACATCACCAAATGCTGAGTTTCATACCTTGGCATGCTTTGCCAGGCCTTTACTACAGCCGCCTTCTGTTGCTGCTTGTTTTTGGGTCTTTCTGCCTTCAGTTTTGTCTTCAGTAAGTGAAAAAAACATGCTCAGTTGGGATGACCGACTCGGCCGATTAAGAAGGCTTCATTTATTTACCTTAAGAAGCTCATGGTTTGCTTTTACAGTAGATTTTGTGTCATGATCTATCGGGGCTGCGAAGCGCAGTCCTAGACGTTTTGCAGCATTTGACTGAATGCTTACTTCCATCAGCAGTCACTTCATCAATAAACACCAGTGACCCAGTTGCACAGGCAGTCATACATGTCCACCATGTTTAACAGGTGATGAGCTCTTGCTTGAATTCTCCATACTGTTCTCTTCCCATCAGTCTGCTACGAGTTAATCATGGGTTCATCTGTCCAAAGAATCTTGTTCCACAACCTTAGGCAGGCTTTCTAGCTAAATCTAATCTGGCCTTTCTATTCTTGAGTGATACCAGTGTTTCGCATCTTCAGATAAACACTCTGTATTTCCGTTCATGAAGGCGTATCTTGATTGTAGACCTTGATACAGATGCACCTACTTTCCCTGGAGTGCTCTTAACCTGGCTAGATTTTGTGAAGGTGTTTTTCTTCACCAAGGAAAGGAAAGTACCATCATCCACTTTAGTTGTCTTCCGTGGTCTCCCAGGCCTTGTGGTGTTACTGAGCGCCTCAGGGCATTTCTTCTGTTTAAGAATGTATAATTGTTTATTCAGGGCACTCCTAAATTTCTTGCTCTCTCTCTGATAGGTTTATTTTTTTCATCCTTCTTCACTTGCATTGACACCTCTTTGGAGCTTGCGTTGTGTTCGAGTAAATAGCTACCAAATGCAAATTCAGTGATTTAAATCAACTCCAGACCTTTTATCTACTTAATTTGTCATGTAATTAAGAGGGAACAGGCCAATCCTTGGCATGAACCTGCCACATGAAACGGTCACATCTTGATTGCTTAATTTCAAATCCATTGTGGTGGTATACAGAGAGAAATTTACAAAAATGGAATCAATGTCCAAAAAACTTACAGACCTAACTATATAGTGAATAGAAGGCCATTTGGGATGTCACACGATTGTATGGTAGAGGTGTAAATAAAAAAAATATACTCCAGTAGAGCTTGGATGAGCTAAAAAATGAAAAAGTTAGCAAAAACTAAATACATTTAAAAAAAAAAAAAAAGCAAATACAAAACAGTAACATTCATGAAAATGAAATGTAATATTGCCTCCTCATAATTTTTCCCTCAAGAAAGTGGCAATTTTCACTTGTTGTCATTTATGCTAACACGTCGCGTATAAAAAATTATATGCTATATAATATCCCATTACTAACTGATTCAACTAGCTCCCTAGTTTCGTCAGCCTAAAAAATTCATCAGCCAAAAAGGAAATATTATACTTATGCTATTAATGTATTGTTAAGTAAGGCAATTAATTTAATTAATACATCTGGCTATTTATTTTAAACACCAAGTAACTGATTATTAATTATTTTTCATGCCATGAAAACTGCAGCCAAGAAAATCAGTGCTCTGAATCCTTTTTCTAACTGGATCCAAATTAGACTGGAGTTATCCTGAAACATTCAAGTTAAAAGGTCCTCGATGTTGATTAGAATTACAGTATTACGAACTTCTGCTGACGCTGTTTATTGACTTGTCAAACATTTTCCTATTCTTTAAAATACAACCTTCATTGATAAATTCATTGTATCTTTGTCTCCTTGTGACAGGCTCAATGCCGTGAATGGGCTATAACTCATGTCTGATCACGGTGGAGATGTAATCTTCTGGCCCATATGCCATTATGACTGATTGTAATGTCAGCATAAGGGTGGAAAAGTCATTCCAAATTCCATTTTCTGGAATTTTATCCTCATGTCACACTTTGGCTATGGCTTTCATGAAGTAACCCAACTATAGAATAACTCAAAGTACTCAGTGCTGGTCCGGACAAACAATGGAATACACAGAGGGAATTCCTAATCATGGTCAGTGGATGCGCCAAATCCCTCACGTCTGTACACATGTTCTTCTGAAACATGGCCTAATCTGTCCTTAAAAGAAAGGAAAAAAAGAAAGAAAAAAAAAGAAACAAGATCCATAAAACACTTTCGGATAATAACTAGCTTTGGCTGCGACAGGCAATATATAAATACTGATAATCTCAACTTAGATGGCCCATTTTTAGTGTTCATTAAAAATGGAAACCACTTGGCCGAGTGCCTTGTGCTTGGTCCGTAGTGAAAGCAGACATGTCTAATTTAAACTGTGTAAAGGGCGATGTGGTCAGGGAAACACATACAAGAGCCAACCAGAGCGTTAATTAGAGCCTTGGTGGGTGTACAAACACGCAGCTTAACCTGCCAGCCAGTGTTGTGTATTCTTGACTTACATTAAGAACACTGACTAGTGTTTGTGAGAATGCATTATGGGTACGGACTTTAACAGAAGAAAAAGTTCCTGTTTTTGGCTACGAGCGGAAAAGTAGCAGGTAGCAAAACGTGGTGCTGGGGAAGGTGCAGCCTTGGGTGAGTGGAAACATGAAGACAGCACAGAATGTGAGATATTAAAAAAGAAAAGAAAAACAAGACTAATAATATAGAGAAACTCTGAGTCAGATCTGAGTGTAGAAGTGTCAAAGAACTACAGGCATCTGAAACCCCGACCTCAAGCACGTTATCCAAATTCTTCACCATTGTGAAACCAGAGGGAATAATCTGCTGACCTTTACCGCAATTCTTGAGTTTTAGCTTAAGCAGACGTCTGCTTTGAGTTAAAGTGTTTCAAATACTTAAGTGCTCCCTTCTAATTGGTCAAGTAAACAATACACAAGTGCTAGAATGTGAAATCCATCAAAGTCCAATTTTCCACCTCAGACTGGACATGCACTGGTTTTTATGGCAGAACAAGAATCCAGTGCAGATGTAAGATCAGCCACATGCACTGATTCTGGTTGATCTGTCATACAGTAGGGGTTGCTGGTCAGTGGATGACCTTGGGACGAACTACGTATTATTCACTTAATACATACATTTCAGTTCATTTTTACCATTTCCAAAATGCCCCCAAAGACAGTAATCAATGAACAATGACCTGGTTTTGGCAGAGCTGAATTGCAATCTAGTAAAAAATGTTTCTTCTTGTTTTTGTTTTTGCCATCTACTCAGACGGAGCAAATATGTTGCCAATAACTGGCATTCCTCGATTAATTGAATGTCATTTTTTATAGTTTTGGAAAACAAGACTCAAACAAGTCACTCGCGTTCAGTTAAGGAATGGAAAGCTGGAGCAATAACCAAACAACAGGATACAAAAAGCACTTGGAACAAACTTAGAGAAAGCATACCTTTAAGAAAGAAAAGCAGTGCTGGATTTTTCTCATATCTGGTCCTAGTTCCAGACTCACTTCAGGATCAGGCTCATCGAGAAACACCTTAAGCTGGTCTTCAATCCTACAGCAACACACACACACACACACACACACACACACACACACACACACACACACACACACACACACACACACAACTTCTAATGATAAAATTATTCAAATATTGTCTAAAAACTCTCGGATCGTCCTGTCATAATGGGAACATTTGGTCCACACCAAGAAATAAAAATGAACAAAATACACAAAGGCAAACACATTTCTATTCCCCTGCCCTAAACACAAACACTTGCGGTTTTGGTGATTGATTTATCGCTACGTCCATCGAGTATCGGCTCAAACCCTAAACCCCTGTCACGAAAAGGGCTCTAAAACAAATACACAAACCGAAAGACTGCACGCTCCCTCTTCCTACCCTTTAATGCACAAGTTTAATCAGGCAACACGAATGTTTAGCTCTATGCTAGAAAAAGTTTCAATTCTGCTTGTGTAAAAGTAACTATTTACTTTAGCATGATCATGGCTTCCACAGAGATGACCTGTTGATAAACTACTGCATGAAGACCCTCCAAACAATGGCGTTCTGTGGCCTGGACAGAGCCACTGGAATCAAAGATGGTTGAGAGGCCAGACTGCTCCAAACACAGACACGAATGAGCTCTCTCCAGATTTCCACTCCAGCATGTCTCGTGTCAATAGGAACCAAGTTTACACAAATGAAAACTTTAAACAAAAACCCGTGCTTGGATTTCAGACTCCTGGAAGTCATCAAGTTCATTCAGCTGGAATCCGAACCCAATCCATCTTCAAGCGGGGTGTTGGAGTGAATAGTGGCTGACTCCTGTGCCTATAGCTGTGTTATTCCAAGGTATTCTAAATATTCGGATGGTGTACAGGAAGACTGGGACAGGTATACGCATGCTGCGTCCAGACCACATTTTTCTGCTTCAGCAATCTTGGATGCTTGGCCACGGAACACCGAACATCATCAAATCTATCTGCTGCTGGGATAACAGGCATGGTCAGGAGGAGGACGACTTGATGTGTGGTGCGATGGGGAAAATGGGAGCCATCATCACGAGGAAAGAGGAAACCTTAAAATCGAGGTACAGCCACAGGTAAAGACATCAGAGCACTAGAAAGAGGTGAGGCAAGCATTTCTGAAGCCCACATGTTCCCTAACTCATGCCAGCACTTCTACCAGTCCAAGGAGTGGGAAGAATGTAATGGAGAATCAAGACTTCTGAGGGCGGGTTCCTGGCCAACCTAAGCATGCAACATCGGCTGTTTTTCCTAGTTAATTCTAGATACAGAATGTGTAGAAATCGAATCCTCAAACCAAAAAGTAGCCAAAACAAGCTATGAAATTATGACATAACAAGCTACAAGTCTTGCCTAAACCAAAGGTGGGCAAGGTCATCATTTTTTCTACACGTCATTATGTGTAGTGCACCTCAAAATTCACCCTCTGTTCTCAGACTGTTTTCAGTCCGTGCACTCGTGCATCACTTATGACTCATCTCCCATCTGACGCATGCTGCTAATGAGCGACAGAAGTTGCATTAAGGCTGGGGTGATCATACTTCCCATCTGATTAGAAGAACTTTTAGAAGAACTTTGCTTCTTCGAAGCACTTCTCTGTATGCATGGACAATAATGACACAACTCACTTTTATTATTTTCTTCTGACTTCATGATCATTTACGATAGTTTTATGTTCATCTTTGAGGTCCTGGACATTCCTTTGGCCTTGTAGCTTGTCACTTTTTCACCAAAGTGTACCATGAGCTGTGGCTGTGTAATGGAACTGAGATCATTCAGGACCCAACAGAAATGCTGTGAGAGTGGAGGGCTAGATACAGAGCTAGCAAAGAAAAGAGAAACACTTTTTCATTAATTTTAACCTTACTTTAGCTGGTAATTTTGCTTTGATTCAGTAGGACATTTAAAAAAAAAAAAAGGCCTTTGTGTTAGTGTTATTTTCATTATGAAAGAGCCCACCTTAATAGTGTTGTCTTTATGGCTTATGGTTTTATGGTCATTTCTCAGTAACAGCACAGCAGCATGAATCTGGTACATGTGCAAAAAGTTATCATAATAAAAATTAAATGTGGACACTTGCTCTACAGGTAGCACAGTGGTGTAGTGGTTAGCACTGTCGCCTTACAGCAAGAAGGTCCTAGGTTCGATCCCTGGGTGTCTTTCTGTGTGGAGTTTACATGTACTCCCTGGGTCTGTGTGGGATTCTTCCTGGTACTCTGGTTTCCTCCCACAGTCCAAAGACATGTACAGAGGGGATTAGGCTAATTGGCTACTCTAAACTGCCCGTCAGTGTGAATGGTTGTCTGTCTCTGTGTGTTGGTCCTGCGGTGGTGTACCCAGGGTATACCCCGCCTCTTGCCCAAAGTCAGCTGGACTCCAGCTTCCCCCCACGAACCTTAACTGGATTAAGTGTTAGAAGATGACTCTGATTGACATTTTTAGTGGCTGTTGGCTCAAATATCAAGGAGCTGAACTATCTAAGCTATGACAAATACAGAACTACTGATACAAATCTCAGGACCAAAAGATGTGTATTGCACATGTTCACTCACTCATTCACCCTTAATGACTTCATGTTGGTTATGGTTGCTGGGGTTTGTTTACATTTTTAATAGTGCTTACTAACATCATTTGAAAAAAAATTTCTAAACTAACATTTGGGGTGGCACAGTGGTGGAACAACTAGCATTGCTGCCTCACAGTTCCAGGATCCCTGGTTGAAGCCTGAGCTTCAGTTGTGGTCTGCCTACAGTCATCCCCGTGTCTGTATGGGTTTCCTCCCACAACCCAAAAAACATGTCAGTAGGTGCACTGGTGCCTCCAAATTGCCCCTTGTTGAGAACGTGGCATTCACCTAAGCTTATTCTCACAGCAGCATCATTGCAAAGGGTCTGAATATGTGTGTAAAAGTGGTATTTTATTGTTTCATTTGGAATACATTTACAAATATTTGTGAAAACCTTTCATGCTTTTTTAAAATGATGGGCCTTTTTTTGCAAAATAGCTGAGAAGTGGATGAGAAAATGAATTTAACAGCAAGACCATAACAACAAAATCAGGATAAATGCACTATAGATACAGTCTCATTATCATGATTTAATGCTGACTGCCTAGGAATAACAACAAACACATCACATCTCCTGGAGCTGTTTTATCTCCATCCTCCATTAGCTCTTAGTGATAAACAGCCTTAAGCAGATCAAGGTTCCCCGCTGACCTGAGATGACTGCATCCAAGCACGCTGCTGCTCTGACCATTACGCACATTTCCTCGGGCTCAGAATACACACGCGGCGGCCGCTGGCCACATGAACCTGCTGAACTGCTGAATCTGACTTGTGGCATGTCACGGCTGCTAATTTTAATTTAAACCCACATGCCAAAATGGGTTACTGGAAGATAGCAAGCGTTAACTGGATTAAAAATAATGGCATATCAGTACAGCAGCCTTTCCATTTGGGAAAACATGAAGTCAGTTTGAGTGTGGAGAACAAGCCCTGTTTATGCAGAGAGAAAAGACCAGAATGATACGTTCCTTTTGAGATGTTTACAATATAAACCATCACATTTTAGACTTATTAGTGGCATAAGGCAGAGGGCTGCCATGTTGAGTGAAGTATGTAATTAAGCTAGTCAGTACCTCTGGACCTCTTCTTGAGTCAGCTCATCACTTCTTTGCTCTCCTGTCACCATAGCTAGTTCCTCTTTCAAACACTGGATCTCCTTTTTCAAACGAATGATCAACTGAAAAGACAGAGAGAGAGCAACGAGTCATCATGTTGGGCCCAGTCATTCATTTCTGCATTAGTAACCAACAAGGTGTGGGTGACCTTTACTGTAACTGGCTTTCTGGTCATGAAATTACAGTTTTGTTACCCATTTGTCCTGTTAGAGCTTATTGCTTTGTTAGGCAGTTGTCAACTTATTTTAATGACAGCTATCAATATGAGAGCATAATTTGTGTCCCAAATTTCCCCTCTGTGGGACCTATCCATCCATCCATCCATCCATCCATCTACACTACACAGACGTCATATAAATAAAGTAAGTAAATAGACACCCCTCATTAAGTTTTATCTATGCGGACACCACCTGGTGCTTCAAACTTGCTAATATATTATTATTTTTCATTTCAGATCACAGTATATTAATTGTTTATAGCAACTAGCCATGGTGTGAACACCAGAAGCAAAAGAGTTGAGATTTTCAAAGAGGGCGTATTGTGGGTCAGTCTGAGAGTGGACTTAGCTAGTGTACGATTGCACAAAACCTTGGGATTCCTCTTGTCACAGTCAACAGAGTGATTGTACAATTTAAAAGCAAAGGAAAGGAATCAATAGCATCCCGCTCAGGTCGACCTGGACCCTCTGACAGGTGTCTCCAGACTGCTGAGCGGATTGTTGAAATAAAATAAATCCCCGTTGTAAGGCCACAACTCCAAGTGAGTCAGAGTACCTCTGTGAGGTATCTCCATCAACTTTGCTACTATGGCAGAGCAGCTCGAAGGAAGTTTCTAGAAATACATTTTTCCAAAATAATGGTTTCTATTTACTTTTGAGATGTCTGCCTACATGGCCAAAAGTATGTGAACACTTGACCTCTACACTGATATGCGGGTCTTCCTCAAATTTGCCACAAAGTTAAAAGTACACAATTGTCTACAGTTACATTTGCGTAATTTGGCAGACGGCCTTATCCAGAATGGCTTAAATTTATCCGATTTTATACAACTGAGCAGGTGAGGGTTAAGGGCCTTGCTGAAGGGCCCAGCAGTGGCAGCTTGGTGGTGGTGAGATTTGAACTCACGACTTTCTGATCAGCAATTCAACATCGAGAATGGCTTCGCCAGCTGTAAAATTAAGACCTTGCTTGGAACTAAAGTGCTCAAACCTGTTCCAACATAACAATGCCGCCTGTTCTTAAGGCAAGGTCCATAAAGACGTAGTTTGCTTAGATTGATCTTGAAGAACTCGAGTTGCTTGCACAGACCCCTGACCTCAACCCCACCACTGAACACCTTTGGGATGGACTAGAATGCTGTGCACCAGGCGTTCATGCGCCACATCGGTGCCTGACCCCTCAAATGCGCTTGTAAAGCCTTCCTAAAAGAGTGGAGGCTGTTATTGGAGCAAAGGAGACAAACACCATTCAGTTTGACAATCCGGTGTTCTGACTTTTGACCATACAGTGTAGCAAAAAGGGCTTGGTTTAAGCTGTTTTCCCAGCCCTTTCTCATTAGAGAGACATTTCATTACTCACGGATCAAGAAATCGAGGGAAACCTAATATATATACCCAGGGGATAGATTGCTGTGCAATTATTATAGGCTTTGTCTAGTCTCTGAAAATAAAGCAGGTCATATTAGGCCATTTTCCTTTATTCATGGACTAAATTTGAAGCCCTGATTTACTAAATGTTTGCTTGTTTAAAAACACATGCAAACTTGATAACAGCTCTACAATTTTTTTTTTTAAATGTGCAAGCTCAAAATCGCTTTGTACATTAATATGACCGAAGGGCAGATAGAAAATTCACTCTAATTGTGTGCACAATTTATCACATTGTACACATAAATAAACCCTATTTGGGATCTTAGTAAATCGGGAGCCTAACGTCTTATTCACAGATTATTTTTTTAAGTTCTTTAAATACTTAAACACATAATGTACATCTTCTTTACAATGAAAACATGTAGACAGTTTCTAATCATCCCTAAACACATGACCTCAGACCCAAGCTACCCACAGCTTGTCGTTAAGGAGCCACAAAGCTGGTGTTGAATGATGGATCTCTAGACGCAATAGCAACCTTGGAGTTCTACATTAGCATGAAACAAACATATTCACTTGGAAGTTCACTTTAGCCAAGGGAGAACCTAACACTGACTTCACAAATCCATAAAAGAAAGGACAGGCAAAGTAAAGTTTTCACAGACACATGAGCATATCACCTCTAATATCCAGACAGCCTCTAAGAAATAGGGTCAGCTGAGGTATGACCTCACTACAGCTTAAGGCATGCTTTCATCATAAACATACCAGGAGGATCAAGCTAAATCTATGGGGCTCCCGAGCTAGAGTCCCAGGTCAACCATCCAGACATCGTTCTTACTTTGATCATGGACGGTCATGGCTGGGGATTGAGAGTCTCCTGGGCTCTGCAGACTGAACTTGATACTTTGTGTGTGTTTTGGAGGCTAAACAGGGAAAAGCCCCTGCTGATGGGGAGCCGAGAGTCATTACTATAAATGGAATAGAGGACAGCATCAGGAGATGGGGTGCTCGCATATTTTCTTCTATTTACATTTTTCGCCATGTCCTTAGACGTTTCCACTTTACCTTCCCTGTGCTAAAACATCTGGAGCCTCTGCATAAACACACAGTCAAGCAGATGGACACTGATGCAGACTGAAATTGTACTTCAAACTGGATGGAGAAATTCCAAGAAGAGAAACGATGACATGCTAGCATCCAGACAATTCTTGCCACATGGGTGATGAGGGTTAAAGGTCACACATTGTTTAACTAGATAGGCTTAGTGGCATGCAGAAGACAAGGACGCCCATCTGCTTTGCCAGAGGCCGTCATTTAAATGTTCATTTTGAGCTGATCGTGGTCAGTCATGCAGATTCCACTAACGCAGCCAGCTGTGTGTGTTGCTTAGTGGTTTTGAGGACTTTTTATGGTCACGTCTCTGGGTGTCTGGCTCTGCCTGAACCCAAAAACTACATCTCGGCAACCAGCGTCCATCACGCCCTGAGGCTGATGCAAGTCGAGGCTCCGGGTCCAGCAAGCCAAGAGTTTTATTCTGGACTGTGAAACCACGCAGGAACCACAGTAGGAAAATCAGCTCCAATTGTCTGAGAATAAACTAGCGGCGTGCGCAGAACGAGGCACTGCATGCGACCAATGACATCGATATCTGTACAAAAAGGACTGTGGTAGATTCTGATTTCATGGTCTTCATTTACAGCAATGAAACGGACCCAAAACACTAACAAGGCTGACTTGATTTATAGGTTCGCTTAGTTTTCTATTGTAGATTTAAAGACAGCTGATCCAAAGTCAACAGATGAGGTTAGGCAAACAGGATTAACGGTAGAGCTGATATCATTCATGTTTTTTGCATGTGTAAGCACTCTTTTGAATAGTGATAATGGACTATCTAGAGTTCTCTGCACTTTCTTTACAGTCTTTAGCTAAGTAAATAAATCTGAAAACAAGTCTTTGGCTATCTGGTCAAGTCAACGTATCTACACAAATCTAATTGTTCTGGTTCTTCAGGGCTTTGAAGAGGCATCATCCTCGGCTGGAAAGGATCAAAGAGGATCTTGGTGCTTAGTGAACACTGATCCATGTATTGACTCCTCGAGGAGATGTAGATTTATGGCTAAACACAGTCAAAGGCAACAGATCATGAAAAGAGCAGCTGCTCGTGTGCACTTTACATTAGCATAAATAACAATGAAGAATGATGTTCTTACAGGCGATAAAGATAAACAGAGAAAGGAGATCCATCATTCAAAAGATTATGTTTTAAAAAGGGTGTAGTCTGTAGGGGAAATAGATAATTTACTCGAGAATTTGTTTAGCATCCTTCTTTTTAACTACATGGCTGTTTTATGATGATGGGTGACTGGGTAGTAGTTTCTGAGTCAAACGGTAGCTGCAGGATATGAGCCGTGCCTCCATCTCTCCCAGGCAGACACCGGTTCAATTAACATGCGACCGCAGACTCTCTTAAAAATACCTCTCTGGGGTTCGAAACTGGGCAGCCAAGTTCCAAAAGCCGTACCGATAGAAAAGAACTAGGATAGAGATGGTAGTTCTGAGCAGACTTGATTATGGGACCATAGGTGAGAGAGGTATACCCCTGTCTACATGCCTTCTAAGGAAACCTTAAAGAAGTCTCTGTACAGAGCTGGATAACAAGCCCAATTAGCTCTGAGGCAAAAAAGATTGGGACAGTATATTTTCCTGCCTTAACCTCCCCACAAAATGTTCCATAAGAGAAGATTCAATGGTTTTCCTTCAGTGAAAACAAATCAGGAGCGTTCGCTCGTTGCAGAATGTTTACTTTCTCTCTCAATGGAGTCAGCAGTCACACTTGGGAGATGATGGATGAGATGCAGTCGGCCTGGGGAAGCCCACTGTATCCCTAAACACCGCCACGGTTTAGAGATCAGCTTCACACTAATTTGGGGAACTGCACGAGCCAAGTGGGTTTGAAGTTACATCATGGCTGTACACTTGGTTTTGCAAATATCTGGTTGTATAAAGAGCGTTATATCCACTTAACAAGCAGCTGTTTACCATTTAAACCAACATCCGCAGCAAGCCATCTTTGCACGATGTTGGTCTCGTGTTATTTAGTAAATGTGCCTGAGGCACAATCAGTGAGGCATGGTGTATGCCAGCAAGTGATGTGCCATAATAAAATTCCTGTGTTCTTTCGAAATGGAATGAAAATATGATGTAAGCTATCGAAAGCATTCAAATGTTGTTTTCCCACATTTCCTCTATGTGCAAAGACTTGCAGCCAGTCCTGGTGATGAAATGGTGGTATGGGGACCATGTAAGCACAGGTGTGCAGGAGAAGTGGATTCTATTCCAATTCCACCCACTCAGCCATGCCCAATCTCTTTGCCAGTTTCGTATTCCAGATTTCTGATTAATTTTTTAACAAACAAGCGAAACATGAAAATGAGATGTATGCAGGATCTGAAATGATGTGCTAGTACAAAACACAGGTGAAAAGGACAGACATTCAGTCTCACCAGTGATGGGTCCAGCTCCTCGTTGAGGACGGCTTCGTTTTTTATCATAGCCACTCTCTGGGCAAAACGGCAGGTAGAGATCGATTCCTGGAACAGAGCCAGAGGATAAAACATGAGATTTTAAATGAACCAGTCATTTACTTTGAGTTCCTGACTATTAAGGAACATTTCATCTACCTTCTCTGGCCATTTTATTAAGGTACCTACTACATAGGTCATTTTGTACGTATATAATTAGTGACTGCAGCTCGTCTATTAAGTGTGGTTTTGTTAGCCCTAATTCTCCTTGATAGAAACAGACCATCAAAGACCACTGTGACTGTGTGTGTGTGTGTGCAGACAGTATTTTGGGTGATAGGAAATTGACGTCATCCGGAGAGGAGCATATGTTGCTCTAAAACCTTTATATATACCTTTCAGCATACATTGTTCCTTCCAAGACATGCAAGCTACCCATACCGTATGCACTTATGCCCCCCATACCATCAGAGATGCTGGATTCTGAACTGAACGCTCAGAACACGCTGGAAGGTCTCGCTGCTCTTTAGCCCGGAGGACATGGTGTCCATGATCACCAACAAGAACGTAAAATTTGGACTCATCTGACCATAGAACACTTTCTCACTCTGAAGGTCTCTCAGTTCATTTCAAATGAGTCTTGGCCCATAGGACACAACAGCGCTCCTGGAGCATGCTCAAATACGGCTTTCTTTTGGCATGATGGAGATTTAGTTGGCATCTGCAGAAGGCACGGCGGTTTCTGGAAGTATTCCTGGGCCCATTTAGTAATGTCATTGACACAATCATGCCGACGAGTGATGCAGTGTCGTCTGAGGGCC
>JAQMCW010000005.1:1058443-1074994 GCA_030068335.1 Chrysichthys cranchii
TAACTCTCACACAAATAATAACGATTCGTAAAGACGATATAAAAATGGCGTCCACAAATGAAGTGATTAGTTAAAATGTAAGTGCTAGTTACGCTGTTTCCAGTCATACGCACGTATAATGTGTTCTGTGGTCATACGTCATTTCTGTTTCAAACGCGAAAAGAATTTTATATATATAGATGATAAATTATACAACTTGAAGGTGTCTTGTGTTGAACTTTGTGCATCATTTATATCCACGACACTCAGGTTCTGACTTCTTTATATCCATATTTTATATAGTTTTTTGTTTAAAACTGAGGTTTATAGAGCCCTATAAAACATAATTGTAGAGAGAACTTTGACTTTATAGAGAGATCTTTTGACCACAATGACTGTGCAAATCATATGCATTTGCTGTTTTTATAAAAGTTGATATCTTTGGAATGAAAAATCATAAAGAAGAGGATTTGAATTTAATAATTCAGTCAGACACACTTAAATGATGTGAACAAACACATGGAGTGATGAAAACAGAATAATGTAATCTAATCCACAACAATAAAGTGAACATGGCAAGCTTTAGGGCTCTTTGGGGCCAGGACAGGAGTTGGTTCCCTTCACGTGACAGCCTTGAATCATCCCCATTACCATAGTGACAGTCTGATTAAAATATTCAAATGTCATCTCGCCGTTCCTGGTCGGTTGCTTCTGGTTTCGTTTTTTTTTTTTTTTTTTTTTTAGCTCGTGTGGATTCCCAACCATTTATTTTATTCTGCAGTTTTGGACATTTCAAATAATTCTGTCAAAAACTCTTTTTATTCTTACTTTTTATACTTGTGACGAATACTTATAAGAGGCAGCAGGTGATCATCTTCTGAGGTAGGGCAACTCAACCATAACAATACTGTATATTGTGTATTATACAGCAGTTAGTTCCGGTCCAATAATTTGATTTTCACTCTGTTTGTATCACTCCGCTTGTCCTTGTTCCCACTGACACTGTTACTACAGTAGTGTTATCGACATCATCAGCGGACACGGCATATGATACATTTTTCATGAATATAACGTCTGACATAAAATATAAAACCTCTTCAGATTTCACCAAATGCTCCTTTAATGGGAATGTACAGGTAGCTAGCGAGCTAGGCAACCAACTATCAGCCACTGTGACTATCGGGATCTATTTCCGTTCATGGCACAAAAATAAAAATGCTTTTTGGTCATACTGTGTCTGAAATGTCTCGATAATAATGTATTTATAAAACTATTGCATGAAAGTAATATCGTGGTCACAGTCATGCGGTTATACTGAACATGGCCTTGATTGCCTGAGGCCTATGGTCGAATCACAGCCGTGTCGATATTCTGTATACCTCCACTCCTGCCCGTGTGATATTGCTTATCTGAATTTAATGACGTACATCACTGTCCATGCAGTACAATGTTGTTATACAGAAACAAATATTTATTACTGCACTCATATTGTAAAACCTTTATGTAATTATACTTGTGTATTGAGTCTTAAATCACTTTATCCATGCTACAGTTGAAACCAGATATTTACATACACCAGAAAAAAAACACAAAAACTTTTTTTTTCTTGACTGGCATACATTAAATCAGAGTAAACTGTTTCTGTTTTAGATTTTTTTTAAAAATGACATTTTTTGTATTTGTTAAATGTCAGAATAAAGAAAGAGAGAATTATATGGATTTTTTTTTTATTACAGTCGATCCTCTCATTAACGGACTAATTGGGGGGAGAGGTTGACCGTTGATGTGAATAGTCCAATGATGTGAAGGGTGTGTGTTGGGGGGGGTTAAATTAATGGTAATCCAAGGAAAAACACCACTAAGGTGCATAAAAGTTCTACCCAAGTACTGTACACATGACAAGCAGCATAATGACCAACATAAATAGGTAAGTACCGGTACATTCAATACAAATGTAAATAAACATGTAAATACAATTGTAAATGTCATTTCCCTTATGTGTTTCCACACCATACTCCCAGTCAGAAACACGGGAGACAGAAACACTAGACTTCTTAATGAGCTCTAATTTCTGGCCAATACTAAGATTGACACGCTTTCTTTTACCATTACACTTATCTTTGGGTGTCATAGTGATGGCACTGGGCAGAAAAACAGTGAAAAACCCCGAATAATCGCCAAGAAAACAGTATAGCTTCACGACGACCACAGCTCAACTGACGCTTGTAAACAACTAGTAGCACGCATGCCACCGCCACCTAGTGGACAATTGCTGAACTACAGGACTCAGTTTGCAACACCCGGGATTTTTAAACTTGCGTACCGGACATTCTGACTAATGGATTATGTATTGAGACCAGCGGATGTTGTCCGTTGCATCAGATATCCATTAATGCGGTGTCCGTAGATGACCGGATCGACTGTATAAACATAACGGTATATTTATTTAGGATGGGAGAAATCCATGTACTTCTACGAGCTTACAGAGGTGCATGGAGAGGCCATTTTGGCTGTCCGGTGAAGTTACCAAATATGGTTTCTTCGCCCTATAATGGGTTAAATAGTAGTAATTATTATTTCACCATTTTATAAAGCCAAACTAACAAACAGCTGCAATAGTGGCATAATGTTAGAGGTGCACAGCTTACACGACCTGAGAGTGGCTGCTTTCATGGTATATGCTTATTGGTTTCCTGTTAAATGATCTCTAGGAGCGAGTTAAGGCATAACTGATCACATGATCATGCATCCTTTTATAGTAATGTTTGCCATTAATGTAGAGGTCGAATTTGCGGTATGGTATCGCTACTGTGTGTTCGCATATAGGACGTTTTCTAGTTCGTACTGGCTTGTCTAGTTCTCAACTTACCAGTTATTAAAACTCCTCAATGCTTTTTGATTTTAATTTCATGACTTGGGTTGCAGCATGTATTCTCATGAAACAGATGCACACAGCTCTTTTGAGGAATTTACATATGATATTTTATGGAACAAAGAGAGTTGGGTGTATTTGCTTGGCCAAATGCAGAATATTTTTCTTTTCTTCTCTTTTTGTTTTTGATTTTCAAAAGATGTCAAGTTTCCAGAGCCGCACAAGCCTTCTGAGGATTTTGTACCTTTTATCGGCGCGAACGACGGAGTGTTTCTTGTTGCTGGTTCAGGCAGGGCACGGCGTGTTGCCTAGCACCAAGAAGGCATGCGTTTTCTTGTTTCACAAAAATCTGCAGAGACGGAACTGAATGTCTTATAGGCACAATAGCTGAAGCAAGAACCCAAGTGAATGTAAGTGTATTTTAGCTAGAGGATTGTCTGGTCTTGTCTTTTGATGGGAGCTGCTTGTTCATGCCGCCCTTACTCAACCCCACCCTGATTTGGATGAGTGCCTTTAGAGCCGTCTTAAACGCACGAACATCCTCAGATTTCTTCCTAAGGAAATTTTGTGCGTGTGTTTTTTGCACTCCGTTTTAGGACGCTCGATCTTGACTGCAATTATACACATCTAGGGAGGAACTCTGCGCCCCGTCGCAATCCGTTCACTCCAAAAGTGTTTCCAGGGATTGCATGGCGTCTCACAAAAGCCAGTCAAATTATGCATAACACCAGTTACACCTACAGAGCAAATACACCCGGTCCTCTCGGCCGCGTCGTAAAAAAAATGATCTCCATAAATTTCCTCACTGGCCCTGTTCGTTTTACTGTGGGATTTACTGTCGCATTAAAGTGCAATCCTGGCATTTCAGCAGTTTCGCTGAGTTCTTGTGAGCTTTGCAAAAAAACAAAAAAACAAAAAAATAGAAAATGTTGAAAGCTTCTACTTAATGCATGCTGTTTTAGTGATTGAGCTGCAGGGTTTAAATATAAATTATTCACTCCTCGCTGTTTTTGGTGGCGTGAACACTAGGGGTGGAGAGACGTGCCCAGTGTTAGCTGGGGAGCTTATGAATGCTGAATGAATGTTCAGAGAGGGAGCTGTGTTCGTAGAGGTGGAGGAGGTGGAGCGAGGCTCTCCTGAAGCTTGCCTGCAGAAGTGTCGCGTGGCTACGCTCGATAAGTCTGGCAGCCACAGCTGCTTCAAATCAACACTCCCCAGAAATAAGCACAAAGAGCTCCCTCATCTTCAGGAGTGCAGACCCTTTTTCCCCTCCTCAATCACTGCATCGTTTACTCCCTCACTCGTGTACTGCTCTCGGTGACGGGTGCTGGCGCTGTTATTCCTCTGGCTCACTCATGCACCCACCCTCATTTCCTTAGTTCAATTCAGATCATTTCAGCTCAGTAACCATTTTTTCCCCCCCGATCAGGGATGTGGATTCTACCTTTATTAACAGTGGGTATGAGACAGAAATTCACCCTGAACGGGCACGTTTTTATCATAGGATTAGATAAACCAGCAGAACGCTGTTGGAACGCTATTTATTGATGCACCTTGGATGGGTCCGCAGTTCACTGTATGGCACCATGCACACCTACATTCACCTCTAGAGAAATTTGGCATGACCTGTCCACCTACCAGGATGTTTATGGGATGTAGGAGGAACGCTGGATGATTTAGGATCTGGAGGATGGAAACTTATAAATACATATACAAAGCAAAAGAGGTCTGAATGTGGGTTGGACAATGTTGCGAATGCTTCAAGTTCCACTGGTTGCCATGACCTTCGATATATAACACCATCAAGTGGCTTATTTTTGCTTATCGTTGTATATATGCACTAAATATATCAGCAGCTATGTTGGCAAAGTTTCCCCCGTGTCAACCACATGCAGATACATTGTACATCGCATTTAGACATGCCATGGACACCATAATGGACCTAATGTTCATGGATGCGTTTTGAGTAAATAAGAAGTCGTCCTGATCCACGTTTGAGCAGCACTAGGAGGTCCATTGGAAGCTGTCGAAACCAAGGTCAAAGGTCTGTGCTTGGCTCGTTCTTGAGGAATGTGAGCGTTGCAAAACTTGACCGAAAACGTGCGAGGAACACGCTGTCCTATGTCGAGAGCTGTAGTAAATCTGATAAAGTGCTCGACAAGCGGGGGCTGTTGCCCGGGACGAGCAGGAGACACGTGTGCCTGAGCAGTGCCATGGGTCAGACGGCTTTCTCTATTTCATTAGAAGAGCTTGTATAAAAAAGACAAAAATGTTAAGCTCATGTTCTAGTGTCTGGAGCATAAGGTTGTTCAAAGTGACCACGCTGAGTTTGGTATGTTTTGGCTGTGTTTTATTCCTTACGCCATGGTTTCAAACAAAAGCATGGTAGGTAAATTTGGCACTATGTGTTTATTGAGACTCTGCATTAAAGGAAGGGTCGGTGATTTTTTAATTTTTTTATTTTTTTTTAAGCCAAAAGATGTTTGTGTAGTTTCTGGCAGATTAATCTTAACATTCCAGTAGATGTCATTAAAATATCTGTTTGGGGGGGATGGGAAACCCAGATCTCTGGCACCCAAGGTCCTGTCAACAGGATAAAAAAAAAAAGAAAAAAAAAAGAAAAAGCATACACTCGCCCAGGACAAGGTGTGTCTATTTGCTTGTGAGTCATGTTGTTTAGCCTAGGCAGTGGTTTGTGCGTATGTCTTTTGAAGACGTAGCATTCGGAGCACTGAAAGAGTTTCAAAATAGCTAGCTTCTACCCCAAACACCAACCTTTTCAGCTTTTTTTTGTTTGTTTGTTTGTTTATAATTTTAATATTTATCATTTTCATATGTTCTGAGGGATGAAGGACTTTTTGAATATATTAAAACTTTTGGATTTCATACATTCTTGATATCAAGATGGGACATACTGTGGTTGTTAACCTATTTAGGCAGTCATAGATGTCTAGCATATTGTGTTGAAAGGTGAAACATCTTGTGGTTAACTCAAAAAACAACAAAAAAAAAACCCCACAAAAAATTCCCATATTATGTACGTTATCTACTGCTATGTCTTCAGGGATAAGAGGACATTGTGGCTGATTGAATCATAGCGGATTGTACTTGGCATCTCCAAGAATAAACAGGAAGTGTTCGTTTTGGCTTGGAGACATGGGGTTAAATCGGGTAAAAAAGATGAAGTTACTGTTCAGTCTGCGAAGCCGTGATCATCTTATTCCACAGGCTGTAGCCTAATTTAGGGACAGGATCTGGATTGCTGCCCAAATCCCAAAAAATTTGACTCCCACCGATGCTTTCTGTAATGGCGTCATTAGAAGAATGTCAGTCTTTAAGTTCATGATGATGATTATGGCTTGTTAACTTTCTTTTTCTGGTGTTTGCTAATTTCAGATGAACATGAAAAAACTGAGCTGTTTTTTTTTTTTTTTTTTTTTTGCTTCTTGTAAACACATTGCTGAGATTTTTCCTCCTGACAGCTGTTTACACATGATATGCCTCCCTAGCAGGAGCTTCATGTAAACACTTCCTATTTGTCCACAGCCATGCAATTTAATCAAGTGGATACGCCCGCAGCAGACTCATTAGCCCCCAGACAAGGTTCGCTCATTTCAAAGCATCCTGCCTCGACAGCACCCCAAGGTCATCCAGGAGGGCAGCAGAGGTCGCGATTTGAGACATGCACCTGTTTCTTGGGTGTCCATGTTATCCAGAAGATGATCTGCAGATGTGCCATCAGAAGAGATGTACTTTGCAGGTGTCTCCAGATATCCAGCCATGAACCAGGCTCAAGTTTCCACTCGTCTTGTATCTGCAATGCAAATCTGCACTTTATGAACGAGTGGGTGCTGATTTTATAGGCATTGATGATTCTACACATGGAACAGTTTAGAACCTGTATGACTTTACTGTGCTTATAAAAGTAACCTTGGTAAAGTACACAACCATCAAATTGGTCCTTGGGTGTTTGTAAAAGATCCACTGATCAGTGGTATGAATTTCATGTGGTTTGACCTGTGTATCTGGATTTGAAGTTTCTGTATCACTGTAATGACAATTGGTATATGGAAACCAGGTATTTGAACTTCCCTACCAGGAAGAGGGAGGCATTTCTGGTTTTGATCTGCTTGCTTAGTACTTCAGCATTTTATTATCAGCTGAATTTTTTAAGAGTCACTACATACAGTTTTTACCCATATTATATCTTCAGTGAGGCTCTGCTGGTCTAGTTGGGCCAAGATCCTTGGGGCAGACAGACTCAGGTTGGAAGTGGCCAAGACTCCTAAGCCTAAACCGCAAGTTTAAATTGCAAGCAAGTCTACACATTTGGCCTTTTATTAGTGTACGGCTGTTGACAGAATCCGTTCATTAGAATCATTGGCCCGCAATGATGCTTGAGGTTTGTGGATGTCAGTGGAAGAAGTATATAGGAAACATTGTGTGAAAGTTGTGACAATAGAGTGGCGCACTCTATAAATGGAGGGCCGACTAATTGGACTGTGGCAGGAAGACGAGTTCCTGAACAACATAAATTCGTAAAACTACCACAACCACACGGACAAGGAAAAAAGCTGGGTTGCGGATGCCAAAGGTTGGAACCGACCGGGTGCAATCTCAGTGTTTGTTTGGATATTGCTGTCTCCAAGTAACAGGGAAGCACTTGTTTTCGTGCAGACTTGGTCTTGCGACATGTTTAGGTTGAGTAATCTGTGAGCCCTAATCATTAGTGTCCAGTCCCTGATTTTGTCAGTTGACATAGTCCAGTGGGAACCAACCCTGTTCCTGGAGATCTACCTTCCTGCAGGTTTCATCTTCAACCAAAACCTAACACGCCTTTTTTTAGTTGATCAAGATCAATGATTAGACAATCAGGTGGGCACGGTTATGGTTGGAGGTAGATCTCCAGGAACAGGGGTGGTGACTCCGGCTCTGAACTCTGCATTCTGATCAGCCTTATGCAGTAGTATTCCCTTGCATTTTAATATCATTTTATGACATTATTCCGATATGTCACTGATTTAAAATTTACGTGGTCTGCTGATATTTAGATTTTTTTAAATTACACATCTGTAGCTTAGCCAGATGTTGCTACATGGCCAACAGAACAGTATGCTATTCAGTAAATGGTAGACAACCAGTAATTGACTCTGGGTCTATGTTTGGATGACCCTTTTGTCAACGCTGCTGCAGAAATGTGAATGATAAAGATCGTCAGGTAAAGGGTCAAATCCATTTAACACCAGACCAGCGGTGGGCCCCTGGCTCCTGGCTCCTGTTTTTACATAGGTATTGAGACAGTAAGCTAAGCATGCTTCTTGCAGTTAGACATGCCATTACACAGGCACATGCACACGTGTTCTACTTTTGTCGCAGAAAAAAAAAAATTCACTCATCCTTTTTTTTTTTTTTTTTTTTTTTTTTTTAACATTTTTAAAAATTGATTTAATTCGCAATTATTACATTCCAAGAGGGCAGATTGATTTTGATGTGGCTCTGCTCATTTTGGTGCGTGTTTATCCTGAAGAGTTGACACGGTGTACCACAGGGCTCACTGCTGGGTCCTGAGAGAAAAGGCACAGACAAGAGAACGATGCGCTGTCTGTTTAAGCCATTTTGGGCTTGGTGATAAATAGAGGTTAGAGGAGGTTCATGGCTCTTGAGGTCAGTCTGCGAATGCCAGTGATTTACTTATTCTGCACTTTGAAAGAACGTTTCTGCCTTGCTTCCCATTTTCGGCACACTAACACCTTTTGATTTGAGCTGAATTAAAGGAGCGTTGATTGGTTGACTGCAGAATGCCTTTTTGCTGTTACCAGAACAGAAGCAAGAATATAAAGTTGGGTGTTTCTCTATAACTGACAGTATATTTGAGTGTACCGTGCAGGAGCTATGAATACTGTCCAGATCCTTACCAGCTTCCAGTAATTCCTAAAATGCTGTCAGCCGTGCAGTTTGGATTGCTGTGTTACGGGTATTTGAAGTCATGGCGTCCAAGCCTACTATTAAGGAAAGAAGCTCTGTCTCTTGTTGTATTTTATTGGGTTTGATAGCTGTAGATGTTTTTTAAGGTTATGATAAAGAAAAGGGGCAAGAGTGGTAGAAAACATGTTTGCTATTGTATAGACCAGTGCATGATGCTTTATGTACATCACCCTTCAACAATTTGACTTTTTTTTTTTCTTTTTTTTTTTGGTGTTCCAAGGCAAATGTTTGGTTTTATACTGTCAAAAATAATAAAGGTTACTCAAGGATCCTTGGGCTAGGTTCTTATCTTTGTGAAGAGGTTCAACTTGGAACCCTTATTGAAAGGGAAGCATTCTGTTACAGGCTATATAGACGATCTTTGCAGGATCTAAAAAAAAAAAAGATTCCTTTAGGATGGTTAATCGTGCTTGGTGTGTGTCGATGAAGCAGATTTTTGTAGCCAATGTGACTCTGACCCTCAGATCAAATGGAAGTTCATCAGGTGTACTGATTGCTAATCACATTCCTTGGGTGCAGGTGATCGAGCAAGGTTAAATTTAGCATCTATTTTTATATCATAGTATTCCACTCTCCCTGTTTTTGCATGCTGCATGTTTTGGTGTCGGTGGCTGCCCCGCTGTAAGAGTAAACTGTAATCATCTCCAGTATAGCATGAGTTCACCATGCTTGTTTGCAGATCTGTGACGAGCTCCGTTGCGGTGGAGTGTGACCACTTCTGCTGTGGTCTCCCCACCTAGCATCTTGGATAACATCATGGTGTCGAAGATGACTGCATCTGCCCTGTCATTTTCTTTCACTGGAAAGTGCATGCTATAATAATGATGGATCAAAACAAAACACGCCCGCGATGGGAAAGCATGCCCAGTGCCACACAAATAGATCTGAGGGGAATGGAATTTCACACCCCATCAGGGTTACATAATGTTGGAAGCCATATTTTCTTGCCTTATGAAATAAATAAGATTATTTGTGTATCAGGTTGGTTACTTCTGCCCAGCAGCTTACAATTTAAGATTTTGCACATTTTCTGTGTACTGACTTACTTGTGTTCCAAACAAGGCAGTAAGAGGACAGATGCAATTTCTGCTGAAGCAAAAGCGCAAGAGAGAGTAGAAACTGGAATAATGGATGTGTCCCTAGAGATAATGTAGAATGCATTTAGCCCAATTTGTAGCACTATTTCATATATTGTGGTCTTTTGGGATGCAAGGCCATGGTTGAAAGTTGGTTAAAATAATGGTTCTTAAGTGCCACACTACATTCGGCATAGATGCATTTCCTTTTTTTTCTATACATGTTCTTGTAATCATGCTTTTTTTTTTTTTTTTTTTTAAACGTTTTTTTTTGTATGTTTTATTTTTGTTGCAAAGAATAGTGAATTAATCTTTCTGTACACTTTTATTAGGAAAATGCATTTGTTTCCTGCAATGACAGAGTAACTAATTGGTCCAAATAGGAGTCAGCACATAGCAAAGGCATATTGGTGGATGTATTGATTTCGGTTGCTGCTATCTGCCTTAGGGACCAAAGTTTGAAACATCAGCGTAACTGAAAAGGTCAGAATGTACGGATGTACTTTGGTGCTGACCAAAGCGTTTGAAAATGCATTGCTGTGCTGTATTGAATAAATGTATATTTTTACCAATGTTTAACAACGGCTAATTTGACATTACAGGTTACGGTGATTTGAGATTAAAAAAAAAAAAATTCAGAAAAATAATCCTAAATAGTATTAAAAAAAAAAAAAACACCAAAACTCAAATATTCAAATTTCACAAATACAAACATCAAACATAGATCTTGAACAAATTAAGGCAAATGTGAAGAACATGAAATTCCCAAGGAAACTTGAATATAGAAACGTATAATGGTTAAAACGAACATTTCAATCATCTATTTATGATATCACGTCCATGAAATGAAGTGAACAGACGTGAGGTGGAGTTAAGTGGAGTCTGAGCATAAGATATGAACCAAAATTCATATCTAAAGCTTTAGCGTTCTACTAAAACAGCTACGTTCATATTAGACAGCTAACTTTGGCTTAACACACCTAACTAGAACAGCACTTAAATAGTTACCGAGTATGTACAAATCATTGAAGGTCTGATCGTCACTGTAGAAAAGTAGCTCTTAGAGTAGAAAATAAAAAACAAACAAAAAAAACCCCTATTTATTTGTTTTTTTTTATTACTTTTCACTAGGAATCCATTACCTTTGGCCTAATGGACATAAAACCATTGGCAAAATGTTCATTTATTAGAATAACTTATGAATACTTGAATTACGTATCAATGTAATTCATATTTCATTTTTTAAATTTTTTTTTGCCTTCTCAGCTCCATAAAAGTTACAAGCCAGAATTCTCCCTTTGTGCAAATAAATAGGAATCACATGACTGCAACGCTAGTAAAGTGAATTTTGTGTCGATATTGCTATCTAAACAAGTTAAACAGATCAATACTATACAATACAGTACAAAAAAATGACAATTTGCCTCTTTCAACCTTAGCTTACAACATTTGAAAGACCTGCCTTTGAACCAAACCTACTGTGTGTCAAGGAAGGTTAGGGGTCACTTAAGACATGCCAGATGTTTTTCTCCTTTAGATGGGTCTCCCTCCACTTTCTCTTCCTTCCCTTAACCTGAGTTGCACTTTTCCAGCCTGTTTTGGCAAAGTGTAAAAAATTGTCCAATCATTGTCGAAATGTAAAAACCCCATTCCCCATAGCATTGCACAACATTAGAATTTGTGCTCAATACATTCAACATGAGTAGCAGAGATGCTCACAAAGGGAGTCTTGAATCACTGACGGCACCCTGTCTGTCTCCCCAGACGTCCGTTTTATCGCGATAAGGTAATCGCCGTGTTGCCCTTGAGGAGATGATGTGGCGACACTTATCTGATTTCTCTCCAAATGCATATGTAGGCAAATGGTGTGGACGTAACGTCTCCAAAAGAGCTTTGTTTGATCCACTCGTCTGATTTGCACTGATGTTTCCTGAATTCACAAGCCTGGTATTTACTTAGTCATACAAGTTGTTATACAGAGATGAGTCTGGATTTAAGTATACGCGCATGTGTGTGTGTATGTATGTCTGAAGAAGACACTGGACAGGAAAGGAGTTCCTCTGGGTGTTCCATGATCCCCAGCCCACTTCCGCTATTGAGCAGGGCTGGGGAATGTGCTTGCTGAGGATTAGGAATGGTTTTGGGAGGAGTGGGGGTTAGTGGGAAGTGCAAACTGTGAAAGGGTCACTTCCTTTCATCCTGCTCTCTTCCCATACTGGCTAATATGCACATGCATGCTGTTAAATGCTGAGGCTAGTATACATAAGAGGATGGGACAGAGAGAGAGACGACACAAACGCCTGAGTGAGGGTGAGGGAGGGATAGAGAGTAGAAGAAGGAGGGAATAATGTCAGCAGCTCCAGTCCTTGAAATGCAGGCTCTGGCGCAGTAGCTCAGAGAGAAGTGGCAGCTCAGACTGGATCAGGAATATCATTTTTGTTTTCGAGTACTTTCGGTATTCACAAGTTAGCAGAGGTGGATCTGGACAAAAGGAAGGATTCAAATAGGAACAGTAGTGTATTTTCAAAGGAACTTTCATACGATCCCAGTTGCTCTGGGTACATATGAAGATTGCAAGATGAAAGATCTTCAGGGGTCGACGTCTGAAAGGGGTGAGTCCACGTTCTGCAATCTGATCACACTGTTGATGTCCGTGGTTTGCCGTGCCTGTAAGATGATTCGGACTGGGCACACACTTTAGAACAGGATCCAGATGCGTTTGCAGCACACGACGCTTTAAATAGAACGAATGCCACTGTTTAATGTCCAGGCTGCCAAAGAGGACTTCTTCCAATAAAATAAGCATTTGGAAAGCGTTCCCTTTGGAGCTTTGCAAATATGAAAGTATAAACCTGCTTTGCAGTAGATGAACTGTGGTTGAGACACATCTGTCTCAGTGGTGGTGTTGCAAGCGCTACGAAATGTAAATCTCATAGGTTTGCTTTATCCTGTTCCTTAGAGTGTCTAGATTTAATAAAAATTCCACAGCGCATACTGAGCTGAGTGGCCTGAGCTCAACTAAATTGCAACGCCTGTGGTTGGGAATGATTTTTATTTTTTTTTCCCTGCAGCAGCTGATTAGCTGATGAATGAAAGCTGCTGATCACCCTTGTTGGTCTCTGAGGCAGCGTGGGTCAGTCGTCAGTCTCTGGTACAATTGTGAAACATCCCTATCCAAATGGGAAGTAGGGCATTCTAGTTGGACCTGGGGAGAATTAAAAGATGCTCAGAACTGCATGTTGATGACTCTGGGAATGGGATTATTTTTAAATGTCGGACTTTGCTCTGGGGGCCAGTGTATCTGATCTGATTCAACTGATCTAAATTCCCCCAGCCTCATATCCTCTCCCCTGCCACCCTACCAGAGAGCCTAAATCCCTAGACTCTACACTCCACAAGCCTCTGATCCCCTCTCCAGTGGCCCTACCAGAGAGCCTAAAGCAAAAACTCCGGGTCAACACTCCACCGGCCTTGATCCTTTCCTTTACGACCCTACCAGTAAGCCTGAAGCGTAAACCCAGGGCTTAAACTTCACCCCTACCTGACCCAATGACGCCATTGCAGATTCTAAAGCTTAAATTTGGATTTTAAACTCCATCAGCCTTTGTTTTTTTTTCCCCAAAGCAAAAAGCCTGTCATGACAGACCGATCTACTTTTCTTTGGGTAGTGGTAGCTCTGCGGTAAAGGCATTAGGCTACCAGGCTAGTAATTGGAAGGTCCCGAGTTCAAATCCTAGCACCAACCAGCTGTTGGGCCCTCAAGCAAGGCCCTTTACCATGAAGTGCTCAGTTGTATCCATACCAGTTGAGTGTTAACGGCCTTGTCCCTAGAATTTGACTGACATATGAAAGCTGCTGATCACACTTGCTGGTCAGCGGTCTGTGGTATTATTATGAATCAAGCATCATTACCCAAATGGGAATTAAAGGATTGTAGCTGGACCTGGGGAGGATTAAAGGATGCTAGGAATGGTATTGTAATGACTCTGGGAATGGTATTATTTTTAAATCCCAGGCTGTGCTCTGTGGGACCAATCAAATTCACCTAGTCTAAATTCCACTAACCTCTAAAGCCCTAAGCTCAGGGTCTACACTTCACCAGCCTTGATCCTTTCCTCTGTGACCCTACCAGAAAGCCTAAAGTCTAAATCCATATCTGAATATCCATATCCAAATCTGACTCAGCAGTGCCATCACAGATCCTAAGGCTTAAACTTGGATTTAAACTCCACCAGCCACTCATTTTCTCCCCAAAATCATAAAGACTATTGTGCCAGATGTACTTACTGGTCTTTGGGCAGTAGTAGGTCAAAACCACATCAGCAAGCTCTGACAGATGTTTAGTATTTCTTGCATGTCATGTATTATGGATTTATGAAATGCCATATGCTTACTAAGAGCACAAGCTCCATCAGCACTCTTGATGAAGACCTGAGCATCCAGGCTAGTGTGGTATTAGTCGTCGTTTAACTGGTTTGATAAAACAGCTTTATTAGTGATCGCCGTGCACCATCATGTAAACATTTCTACCGTTAAATAACCAGTAATATAAATAAATGCATGTAGAAACAGTAGAATTTCAATTGATTGACATTATATGCTTTGTTTATTATGGACGGAGTAATTATAGGTTCCTGCTAAATCTATGTTTGGAGGTATACAGTTTGGTCGGTCCAGTCATAAAATGGCAAAGGAAATCCTCAAGGGATGAAATACCACGGTGCTAAAGCTGATGTCATCTGGAAGTCCCCAAATGAGTGTGGAAAGAAGGAACTCATTGTGCCACTTACACAGATTTAACGCTTATAATGTATAAGCTTATTATTGGGTCATTCGGTGCAGCCAGTTTGACAAAAGAGCTTTGCTGAAACTATTTTGTAGGCATCGTCTAGAGGTAGTCTACGAGGCATGCTGTAAACGCCTGGTGCGCACATTCCAGCGAATATGTGTAACCCTGCAGACCTCTGTTCTTCAGCAGCTGTTAACCTTTCACCTTATAGGAACGTGACGCAGCTTAGTATTATATGATGCGAAAATGCCAAGGCCACCCTTTGCCTGGGATGTCTGACTAAGGCAAGTAGCGGAAATCCTTCATGACCAGCCAGAAGAGCGGGTTTGTATCAACCTGTCACCGCTCTGGGTGAGCTGACATAACATACGGCTGGAAATACTAGAAAGAGGAGACGCTGCGGTGCTATTGGCCTGAGACCCTTTGGAAAATTATAACAATTGAGCAGCTGCTGAGTCAATGATTTGGTTATATTTTTAGTCAAAACATGGTCTTGGGCTCGATTCAAGGTTGGGAGGTCGCTGAGGATTAAAGCTCGTAGTCAGTTTGGTTAAACACAAGTACAGAATAGCAATATGGAGTGCATGCTTTGGCTAACCACATGTCACTTCCAGCTAGCCATATGACGGTGCTTTATCCTAATTTTGACGGACCTCAAAATGTGCCTCCAATTAAAGCAGACACAAACAAACAAACAAACAAACAAACAATCCAACTGAAACATTCCTTTCATACCCCCATGTTGGAGATGCTGGTGGATCTGATGGAGAGTGATGAGCTATCAGGTTCCACAAGAGCCTTGATGATGCATGGGAATGCACTGTGAAGGAAGGATGGAATGTAGATGCTAACATAAATAGCATCCATTTCATATTGGCTCCACACTCTTTGCAAGCCCTCACAGCAACAGATGTATTTGCCAACGTAAAAGCAGGTCAGTAGTACTATATTTTTAAGCCTCTGTAATTTCACTCGCATCCCGCATACTTTTAAGCACCGTCTCTGATTGGAAGGTTGCAATCTGTTATGTATTCTCGGAGTGTCTTTATATAGTTTCAGTTCTTATCCTCTCACCCACCACGTACAAAAGGATTAAAGGTGGGATCAGTGATTTCTTAAAGGTCCTGTGTGTAGGATTTAAGGGGATCTTTTAGCGGAAATGGAATGTAATATCCATAATGTTTTCACATGTTTTCATTGTTGTGTTTCTGTAAGCTTAGAATGAACCCTCTATATCTACATAGGGGACGGGTCCACTTCTATGGAGCCGCCAGGTGGCGATGCTATAGTAGCCTAGAATGGACGAAGCCCTAGAGATCCCTGTGTTTTGTGTTTTTACAAGTGGCAGCGTGAATCCAGAATTAAGCACTGGAAAGATGGCGAAGAAGAATGAAAGGAAGAAGAAGGAGGGATCAGTGTTTACTGGTTCTGACTAACAAGTTTGAGAACCCAAATGTTGAAAAATGGAGGATCATACTTATACTTATCATTTACCACAGAAAATGCAAGGCCGTGTGAATGCAAGTACAGTGGTATCTTGACTTACGACCAACCCAGGTTACGAGAAATCATTGAAAAACACGCTCAAGGTGTGCGCGTCACGGACTTGTGCAAGGAGCACGGGCGGAGCAATTCTACCATTAAGCAAGTGTTCAGTTGGCGAAAGAGGGCGACGTACGTAATGTAAACAAACCTTTTCCGACAAACCTCCCGTCACAGTCACTGCTCACTGCTCTGCCTCCATCATCGCGTCTTGTGATCCTCAAGGGAAATTACACTTAATAAAACCAGTTTATTTCTTTACATTCACTTTTATTATGTTTTCTTATTGTTTTATACATTATTTGTTA
>JAQMCW010000005.1:1131934-1152044 GCA_030068335.1 Chrysichthys cranchii
TCAATTAACTTAATTAGTTGCTAGATGTTCTCCCAGCTGAATCTCTTTAAACTTTCTTGCTTTTTCAGCCATTTGTTTCCCCCATGCCAACTTTTTTGGGACCTGTAGCAGGCATCGAATTTGAAGTATGCTCATTTAGTGGATAAAGGTGTACAATTTTCCAGTTTAGACCTTTGTTATCTATGCCCTGTTGTGAGTAAAATCTTGGCTCATGTGATCTGAAAGTCTTTTAGTTTTCATTTTATTCAAATTGTTATATTATTACACTACATTAAATGTAACTATAAACAGATAAAAAGTACTATGTGTCATTCCTTAATAAATGTTATGTTGTAAGATGAGAAAAAGACATCATGCTTGCTGACAGGAAAATAATTCACTTCAGGTTGGTTGTGGCATCACACCACCCACGTCTTGATTTATTTTCCGATGATAAAGTGCCTCCGAGTGTTTTATTGCTTAAGTATCATAACCTGATGATGCTCACACTGTCTTTATATTTACTTTTCCACACTCTCTTAACGGCATTGTGCAGTGTCCGATGACCAAAAAAAGTCCATTTTCTTCATTTTCCCACGTCTGCTTTCTCCTCAGCCATTGTGTGTGCGTCCCGTGAGGTGATAAGGAGTAAACGTCTGACTCAGATTTTGGAGGTGGTCCTGGCCTTTGGGAACTTCCTGAATAAAGGCCAGAGAGGGAATGCCTATGGTTTCAAAGTGTCCAGCCTGAACAAGATTGTAGACACCAAGTCAAGCATAGACAGGTCAGTGCTGCATTTGAGTTACGGCTTAACTGCGCTATGGGACGTCGTGGTTGGGTGTAATAAGCCCTTGAGTAATACAGTGTCTGTAATTCTTCTCAAATATCTATGGCATCGTAAGAGCAGTTACCAGATTAATCAAGTGGTCACGTAAACAGCATACTATATGAATGTTATAGCAGGTTACAGATAGCTGGAGCTTAATATTTATACCATTAGTATTATTTTTTTTTAAAACTCCCAAAAAGATAGTTACCACTAAAGTGACTCAGTGTTAACAATATCCATCTTAATTGGTGAATTCATGGGCACCAGGTTGTTTTGAAGATCAAAATCCAATAATTTCGAGACTCCTAGACCCAGAATTTTCCCATTATCAGATGACTTAAGTGCACATACATGTGTTGATTGAGTTGTTGATAAAATCAGATTTTTTTTTTTCTTGTAGTTAATGGATGATTGCACATGTAAATGTACACCTTTTATAATTGTTTTAGTAATAAGAACTCATTAGCACCTTCACATCTGCTGGGGAAGGGAAAGGATGCTGGAAACTCCTTAAAAAAAAAAAAAAAAAAATCAGAGTCAGGTTTTGCCCTAAATATGGAATAATGTCATATGGAAGTTCAGAAATATGATGAAGGTAGCAAAAACGAATAGGGACTTAAAAAAAAAAAAAGGTTCTGTAATATTTTTATATCTATAATGATCAGATAAAAGTTAATGATGTGTGGGTGAACTCATGTGGAGTTTTCACTTCCTGTATGCTCGCCTCTCACAGAAACATCACAATGTTGCACTACCTGATCATGATTTTTGAGAAGAACTATCCTGATGCCCTCAACGTCCAGCAGGATCTGCTCAGCGTACCAGAGGCAGCAAAAGTCAAGTGAGTCACATCTTCAACTCGAGCAAACCTATGTCCATGTTGTAAGATATCAGTAAAGAATAAGACAACAGGGCATGCTGTTATAGGAAAATAATCAACAACACGGGGGTAAAACAGACTTACACTTAGCATTTCAAAGTTGATTGTTCTATAGCAGCTTTTCAAGTTTTGCATTCCCCTTCTACCACAGAGATCTGACAACTGCAATATTTTATATATATGTATGGCGGTACGGTGGCATAGTGGTTGGCACTGTCGCCTCACAGCAAGAAGGTCCTGGGTCCATCCCGGGGTCGACCTGGGCACTTTTCTGTGTGGAGTTTGCATGGTCTCTCCGTATCCATGTGGGTTCCCTCTGGGTACTCCGGTTTCCTCCCACAGTCCAAAGACATGCACATTAGGTGAATTGGCTATCCTAAATTGCCTGTAGGAGTGAATGCGAGTGTGAATGGTTGCATTTTGTCTGTGTGTTGGCCCTGCAGTGGACTGGCGACCTGCCCAGGGTGTACCGTGCCTCTCGCCTGTCTCAAAGTCAGCTTACATACATATACAGATAAGCACACAGGGTGTCCCAAAAACTATACAGTGGACCCTCGGCTCGCGAAAACGTCTGATGGAAAACAAATCGACGTACAAACTAAATTCCTGAACAGATTTTGTACCAACCGGCGAACAAATCGTTGACTGACGTACAGACAACCAACCCACACTTTGCGGCCAAAACATTCAGTTCCGGTCAAACACTCGTGGTGTGAACGTGTGCAATGCCTTTTTTTTTTCGTTGTGTTTCCTTGTATTTTCGCTCTGTAAGCCTTCATTATGGGTCCCGGGAAAGTGGAAATGGTAGTGAGAGTAAGAAGCCTAAGCGTATAACAGTTGAAATAAAGAAAGGAATAATCACAAAACATGAGAAGCGCCACCGTATCCCTCCACCACCGTCCACCTACGCCAGCGACTACGTATCCACCGCAAAGGGAACGTGCATTAAAATCATCTGATTTTTCTATAATTAAGGTTATTTTCATTTTATTCTATGTTTTATTGCCACATAAACCCATAATACACTTTAAAAACATGTTTTGGGTGCTGAAACACACTAATTGTATTTACATTCATTTCAGTGGGAAAAACTGATTCGAGTCGCGAACAAATCGTGTTGCAGAGTCCCGGAACGAATTAAGTTTGTGAATCGAGGTCCCACTGTACCTAACCTAACCCTATGTACTCACATTTTGAATGACAATAAATGCAGTGTATGTTGATATAGATACAAATCTAATGATTTCAATTAAAGAAAAGTTTAGTCTTCTCCCTCATGCTGCGTGTTCGCAAATGTTCAAAATGATGACCACCATTTTCCAGACATCGCTGATAACGTGGACCAATGGATTTGACAACATTGCCAATCATTTCATTTGGAATTGCGAGACGTTGTGTTTCAGTTTCCTCTTTCAACTCACTGACTGTTGCTGGTTTTGCACCGTAAACCTCATTTTATCTTATTAAAAAAAAAAAAATCCTTTCGTTCTTCAAAATTCTAATATTTCTAATAATAATTTTCACATTACTTGCGCCTCAACAAAAACATGACATGAGTAATGAGCAGTTAAAGAGTGAGTACATTTTTTTTAGACAAACTATGTGTTGTGGAATAAACACAAACAACAAAGGGTAATTAAGAAAAAATATATGGGGTTATATTTCTGAGAAACAGGAAAACAAACTCCCCTGCCCTGAACCTATTCCTGTGGGGTAAAACCTACTGACTGTTGCACTTTGCTGACCCCAGAGACTCCTTCCTTAAAATGTTAAATGTCCCCTTATAACAAAACTTAACCATATCAACAAATATCCTTTTTTTCCCTTTGTTATATAACACCACGTTATTAAATCTGTGTATTATTAGGTCATGTGGAACGCCCGCTATTCAAGTCCTTGTGAATTACATGTTCCTATAATGCATGGATATAAACTTTGATTTGAATTATAACTGGCACTTCTGTCAGAGCTGCTGTTACAGAAAATGAATCAACACCAGTTCACAATAGTGCTGTGGTATAACGTAGTATTAAAACCTGAATGTGAGTATAATCATTATTTAAGGAAACTTTATTGTCCTTTTTTATTTATTTTTTTATTTTTTTATTCCTTTTTATATGTGCAGTAAAGTGAACTTTGGCAAACGTGCCTAATGCAGTGAGTTATGAACACTGAGAAGGTTTTGATCTGGAGGCTGACGTTTGATTTGTTGTCGCTCTGTGTGCAGTCTGGCTGAACTGGAGAAGGACGTCTACAGTATAAAGAGTGGACTAAAGGCTCTGGAAGCGGTGAGTATTCTGCAGTACATTCCTGTGGCTTATTCAGATTTCTATTACGGACAATGCAGAGAGACTTTATTGGCATTCTATTGTAGCAGAATGAAAGTCTCCCAAGCCTTTAAGCCTTTAAATAATGCTGCCAATTAAAGGAACGGTTCAGTGAAAAATCAAATTGCACAATTTTCCACTTACCCCAAAAGTAATCGATCAGCCAAGAAAGATTTTGGTGTCCAACGTCTGCTTCTTTAGTTTTACCATGGAAGTCCATCTCTTTTCTGAAAATGCCCCGATCTTCATATAAACGTCTCTCAGTTTTAAATTACTGCTTCATAAAATATCACGAGTTATACTGCCATCTGCATAACTTTCACCTTTCAGAGACTCTACTGGCTTCAGTGATGAGGCCCCAATATAGTATATTTGGGATGATTTAGTTCCATTTGATTTGACATGTTTGGATTTAGCTTGGTGTCTTTTATGGATAAGACACTGAGTGAGAGTTACATTACTTCTTAATTGTTAGGCTCCAATACAAAGATAAAGAAGCAAATGGACCTGAAACGTCTTGGCTGATGGACTATATTTACAGTAAAATGGAAATTGTATGCGCGTGTGTGTTGGGTTTTTTTTTGGGTTTTTTTCTTTTCTCTAAACTATACCTTTAAAACCATGTTAAAAAGAAAGAAAAGCCTGTGATGGTGAACGCGAGAATGATTTGATCTGACAAGCCAGTAGCACTCCCATGGTACACGTGTGTGTGCGCAGCCGTCTCTGGCCATGATTCCAGCTTCTCCCATTGGTACAAATGTGCTGCGAGCTAAAATGAGTTGGGAGCTGATCGTTTAGTGGACTCGTTGTTCGGCTGTGAATTCGGACAAGTCGCGCTCCACAGTGTGCAGCTTCTCTTCGTCTTTACATAGTTTCGAATGGAAACGCGGTTCAAACCGTGGTCTCGGAACTCTAAATGAGAGCAAGGCAATTATCAGTGATGTATGCCTATGGACGTATTCAGTGAGCAATTAAGAGAGCGGCATGTAGAGGAACAAGGCCAAGCAAAGCCATGACTCAGAATTGAGAATGTGCATTAATCATGGAAATTGAAACCAGCAGCATGTGGACGGTTTAACAGCACGGTTTGAAGATGCCAGAAGCCCAGCGCACTGTATTAACAAATGATTAGCAGGAAACGGTAGAAAGCCGAGAGAGAAATGTGATCTGCATTGTTTTATACGTCTTGCTTTGTCGTTAATCCGCAGGAGCTGCAGTATCAGCAGAGCCGGCCACGCGACCGAGGAGACAAGTTCATCCCTGTGGTCAGTGACTTCATCACAGTGGCTAGTTTCAGCTTCTCTGAGCTGGAAGATCTGCTGAACGAGGCAAAGGAGAAGGTAAGATTCAGCTGATTACTGATTACCGAGCTAATCCATCATCATCATCATCATCATCATCAGTGAGCAACTTGGATTTTATATCTGCTGATCTTATACATTAGACCAAGGCTTTTCACTAATTTGCGTGGGACTACCAAAGTTCTCGGTCTTAAGCTAATTAAGATATCTGCGTGCCCCTCATAGAAAACCACCTACTTATCCTCTCTCCTCCAGGAAACGCATTTATACAGCTTTCATCTAAGCCAGATGCAATTGCACAAAGGAATTTAAAGTAATAGAGAGCGAGGGCTTGGCGTTTACTCCCCCGGTGCCTGATTCTGCAAGTGTTTTCTTTATGCTTGCTTTGAGAGTCATTGCAAAGACGTGAGGTGTTTTCCAACTGCTTTTCTTTCACTGCTCGTGAGAAGAGAGCAAGCTGCAGGATGGACTCTCTCTTTCCGTTCTCCTTCTCACAAGAGCCTGTAGTCCTGCCAAGCTTGTGCCTGAGCCGTAAAAGGGAAGGGAGAGTGTGAGAGACTGAGAGAAGTCTTTGTGCACCCTTCTCCATGTGGCGTGATGACTTAAACATCCCGGGGAAGCCTGGTGACTGGGCCCGGGTCCTTCAGAACAGTTTTTTTTTTTCTGTGCACGGAGGCAGAAAGAGAAAGAGCACCCTTGTTCGAAACGTGGCGTAAAGGCTTGCTCCCCATGCTACGCTGCATCTGTGCCTCTTAAGGGAATAAAAGTATTCTAAAGGCCATCTTTTAATCCACTTTCCCTCTTGTTAACAGAAAATGTGATTGGGTTGAGTTGGTCAGCGGTTGGTCATCTCTCTGTGTGGACTGATCACACGTTGCCAGGCTCGGCACTTAACCACACAGCCTCCACTGTGAATCCACCCACCACTCGCCTAATTATTTATTTAAGGAGCGCCGTAAAAATGAAAAGCCTGTTCAGAGTGGCGTCACGGGAAAAGGCTGACCCTGAAAGTTGATTTGCAGCAAAGGAACAAAGGCACTGCTGTACTTCTGCAGCTCAGTTTGTTCCTTCCAGCTATCCAGTGGATAGACTCGCTCTTAATGGTGTCAGTGTTTTCTTAAATTAAGCCCAAGTATTCGTTGATCATATATATATATATATATATATATATATATATATATATATATAAAAACATATGAATTTTTCCTCAATGAATCGACCCAAGTTAGTTTATTACAGGTTTGAAATTGTTGTGGGAAATTGCGCTGTGATTTTAACATATTAACCAAACGTTAATCAAGAACCCAAGATACTAAAAGCAGCATTGTTTCACATCCTCATTCAGTTTTGTGAAGAAAAATTACGCAACACAAATAGTTGTTGTTGTTATTATTATCAACAGCCAGTTGATGCATGTGATGGCCATTAGGCATGTGTTATCCCACTGATCATCCATCGCCTGTGATGGTAACATAAACACTTTAGTGTGATCATGTTAAAATCTAGATTCTGTACACTTTAATGATGTTTTCTACCAAAAGTGGTCACTGTATGCATATTAATACGTACGAATTTCTTATATGCTTTTACAAACATCCGCTCCAGGCGTCTTCTTTCTCAGCATATACTGAATAAAACGTGTGACCAGTTACACCACCTGCAAAAAATGTCATTTATAGCCTAATTTTCAGAGAAGAGACAAAACAAAACAGTTTTTATAAACTTGGAGCAAAGCATATCTAGGCATTTTAATGTTGGTCTTGGGAAGCAGTAAACAACAAAAGAAGTGCAAAATGTTTTCTACACTTATCTAGTACAGCTTTACTTTACCAAACTAGAAATTCTGGTCCATTTAGAAAAACTGGGCTACAACCTCCCCATTTTTTATACTTTTGATATGTATACTATATTGCCAAAAGTATATGGTATTAAACATCCCATTCCAAAACCATGGCCATTAATTACTATTGAGTTGTTTCCTGCTAGATCAGCCTCCACTCTTCTGGGAAGGCATTCCTCTAGTTTTTGGAGCATTGCTCTGAGGATTTGTGGTCATTCTGCCAGAAGAGCGTAAGAGGCCTAGTCACTGATGTCATGCAAGGATGCCTGGTGCGCAGTTGTCGTTCCAGTTCATCGCAAAGTTGAGATCAGTCTTGTGCAGGCTACTCAAATTCTTCCAAGCCAACACTGGCAAACCATGTCTTCATGGAGCTTACTTTGTACATAGGGGCATTGTCATGCTGGAACAGGTTCCAGTGAAAGGACATCTTGGTGCTACAGCACATGAAGACGATTGTGTGCTTCCAGTTGATGGTAAAAGTTTGGGGAAGGCCTACGTGTATGGGTATGTTGGTCTGGTGTCCACAAACCAAACCTTTGGCCATATAGTGCATCTTTTCCATATGAAAGTGAATGTAGTGTACTCTATTTTAAGTTGTATAACTGGAACCTAAAGATCACCTTGGGTTCCCAACTCCACGGTTCTGTAGGGTCCCGAGAACTGGGGGACTGGAGAACTATTTCCTTAAACAAGTTTTCCTTAAATCCACCTTTCCCCTTGAAACACATCTAGCATGACAGAATCCTGGGTGGATTCTGTGCAGGAAGCTGAAATGCTGTTTCTCCTACATTGCTGTTTCATACAGTCGAAATACAGAGAGCATGGCCTCCCTCCCAGCGGGCCGGAAGCCAGCACGAGCTGGAATAAATGCAGGATCTCTCTGGCATAAATCTACTGTGGATTCGGGATGCTCTTGGCAGCCACTGCAGTCTGACCTTAAAATGGATTTACACTTTTAGAACAGAAATTGTACCTAAAGGAAGGACTTATTTTAGCTTTTTTAACACCATGGTACTCCCAAACCAGCCCCCAAGACCTAAAGAGCAAGGCCTTGTCGAATGTATGACTGGGTCGTTTGTTTTTTCTTTTGTTTATTTCTTTTTTAAATGGATTTTGCATTAAAACCTAACGTCAAACTTTAAAAGTTACATAACAAAAAGATTTGTGAATGCTCTTGAAGCCCAGATTATTCTCTCCCTCTCCCTCTCTCTGGCAGTAATCAGTGGACAGGTGGTAGTGATAAGAGAAGACATATGGCAGTCTAATGAGGCGTGACCTCATCCATCACGCACACAGGAGCAACGCGGCCTTTTCTTGTTAGCGAGCACTGTTAGTGATTGTAGTTGAGATGGATGTAGCTCACTCAGTACACAGATAAGCTGGCGAATGATGTGGCACTACATCAGCAGGGAGGATGTAAACGGGCATACAGGTTGCTGAAACTGTATAATATCATAAGCTTACTTTTAGGTGTTGCAGGATTGCTCGATTGCCCTGTGAAAGCCGTGACTGATTCTGTCCAGTGTCCATACCTTAATGTTCAGTCTTTGACACATTGTGGCTGTTAAACACTGCACTAAGGGCTGCACTGACTTATCTGACAGCCGGACAGCCTGAACAGTGACAAATATTTGAACTAACCACCAAATGATATGAACAACTTCTTGTGAAACCTAGTGCCTGTTTTTCTTTTTTTTTTTCTTTTCTTTGTCACTACAGGTTATATCCTAGTGCAGCGGTTCTGTTTTTAATCTACAATTGAATTTAAATAACCATAAACAGGCATACAATAAAATTACTTCATAACTTATAATCTTCCCTGCATAATTAAGCAATATCAGACGAGAGGTGTGATTTGGTCATAACCATAGATCATCACATCTGTGGTGATATTCAGTACAACAGCACGGCCTCGGGTGTGATACTGCATTTATGTGACAGTTTGCATAAACAAGAAATGAATATTGCGTAAGTGAAAATTTTGGACACGTTATGGCCAAACGTTCTGTTTATTTTTGCTCCGCTAGTGGAAATAGAGTCTAAAAAAGCCACAGTCACTTTATAGCACGACGTCTATCTAGCTACTTAGCTCGCATTGTTTTGTACGTTCCCATTAAAGGTGCTTCTGGGGAAATTGGCATCCGTTCTTCCTTTTCACCTCATCCAATGAGCTCTCATATTTGAAGTCAAAAGTTCTATTCTTGAATAGTATGGTTTGCCATGTCCGCCGATGGACCGATCGCTGGAAATTTTATGTGCGCGACCCAGACAAGCCGAGCGATACCCACAAAGTGAAGCATCCCGGTGCCGTTATGTGAGATATCAGCACTCTTGAATGACGCTCGACCAGTCAAATTAGTGGCCCAGAAATAATTGCTGCATAAAAACCCGTAATGAGCAATATTTTTTATGGTGACCAACATGGCAGTGTGCATCGCTGTGTAACAGATTGGGGTTTGTTTTAGCTCAGATTAGCATCACCATGTCCTTCTGTGCGTTTGATTGCCGTTCCATACGATGCGTAAAAGTTACAAACATTCTAGAGGTGGCAACACGGGGACCAGTGTAATGTGTTTATGATATAGCTGATATTCCAGATATAATGTCTAGGTATAGGGAAAGTTCAGAGGGAGCTGGTTGAGAAATCCAACCTACACTGCATTTATAAAAAAAAAAAAAAAAAAAAAAAAAAAAAAAAAAGGAAATGGATTTTAATCAGTATTTGGAGTAAACGGTGGAGTAACCATGTATTCACTAAGACTAAATATAACCTCTTTTTTCCCCCCAGCCAATTTGCAACTGAAAATATCGTCAAGTTTTACCTTCCCTACAATCAAACAATTCCACCTGCTTTTTAATGAAATGTAGCCTAGCTGCCCTGCTCTGTTACATTTGCGGGTGGAGCTGATTTCCAGGCCAGAAAAAATGTAAACAGAAACCAGTGCATGACTGTCTTTCAAGTCACTTTTTTTTTTTTTTTTTAAATGACAATTATGCCGGGTCTTGAAACACTTTTAAACATTGCACACTGATCCTTTAATCACTGGCTTGGTTATTTTTCCCCTCAGTACAGTTGCTCCTCTCGTCTACGGACACCGCATTAACGGATATCGGATGCAACGGACAAAATCCGCTGGTCTGAATACATAATCCATTAGCCAGAATGTCCGGTATGAAAGTTTAAAAATCCCAAGGTGTTGCGAACTGAGTCCAGTAGTTCAGCAATTGTCCGCTTAGGCGGTCGTGGCGTGCGTGCTACTAGTTGCTTACGAGCGTCGGTTGAGCTGTGGTCGTTGTGAAGCTATACTGTTTTTTCGGCGATTATATGGTGTTTTTCACCTCAATGTACTTCACTATTTATGTTGGTCGTTATGCTGCTTGCCATATGTACAGTACTTGGGTAGCACTTTTATGGACCTTAGTGGTGTTTTTCCTCGGATTTCCATTATATTAACCCCCCACACTAAAACACTTCACATCATCAGATTATTCAAGTCAATGGACAACCTCTCTCCCAAATTAGTCTGTTAATGCGAGGATCAACTGTATAGATCTTTTATTCCTCTTCTGGTGTTATAATGCTTGTTGTTTCAGACGTGCTCCTCTGTTCTGTTCTCTTCTCAGTTTGCCAAGTCTCTGAAGCACTTTGGAGAGGAGCAGGCACGCATGCAGCCAGATGAGTTCTTCGGGATCTTCGACATCTTCCTGCAGTCTTTCAATGAGGCTCGGCAAGACCTGGAGAACATGCAGCGTCGCAAAGAGGAGGAAGAGAAGCGAGCACGCATGGAGGCCATGGTGAGCCACGTGTTACAAATACAAATACAGCCGAAAGCATCGGGTTTCGTTTTCTCTCATCTATGTAACTTTCTGGGCATGATTATGTCCCGTTTTAATAGTCCTTAACTGCCGGTCTCAGTGGAGATCATTTCCTGCACCGTATGGCTTGAAAAGAGAAGTTTGATGTCTTTTTAGGACTGCTTTAATAGTCAGAGCAGTAATTATAGAGTTCATATCCTCGATTCATTCATCAGAGCTTTAATTCCTCAATGAAAGGAGCAGACTTAATGTAAGCCGTCTCTCTTGGCAATCTTGTTTTCGTTTATTTCCATCGCATCCATTTTTCTCAGTTTCGCTCCTAAATCTCTGCTCAGTGATATGACCAAGGTTTCAGTATGTTGTTTTATTGTTTATCTGCCCCCGCCTATTTTCGTTCAATGGTCATTCCATCAGATCAGCTGTCAGTAGACCTACAGCCCCTCTCTATTTTAGCCAGTGCACTCCGAGGTCTTCCCCAGGGAATGTCGGGAATGTGAGCAGAGAGCAGAAAGAGTATGGGAACCAGGCAACTCTTTGAATTTCTCTCATCCCTCAGTCGTACAGATCGCAGGAGGCACTGCTCAAGCTAATTAGCTCGTAGGCTTGCACACACTTAGGAAACATGGCTCACACAGTTGATGTCAAGATCATTCTCAAATACATGTACAGTGTAAAGGCTGCAGTTACTCTCCAGCCACCAAAATGATGGATGGACAGATTCCTCGTCTATCTAGGGCACTGATGTCATTTCTGTTACCACTATGCATAGTGTGGTTTCATGTGTACATAGGAAAATTGATTCCATGGTGCTCAGGAATCTGGCCAGTGGCAGCATATACAAGGAAAATAAAATTGGACAGGGTACTGAGCCTTGGGGTACACTATGGAGAATATCATAATGAATATCCTAATCATTTGAGACATATTTATGTTCTCCTAAACTACATACTGTGTACCAGTTGGACATGTAAGTAAAGTATTTAAGAAAAAAGCTATAGTGTCAAATGCAGACGTTACATCTCAACGCTGATGTTGCTTCTGTAGCTGATGTTTTTCTCTTACGTACATCAGGGACAATTTCCGATTCATCTACATTTGCCATGCATGTATGGTGGGAACTTTTAAGCATGATTTTACCTACTCCCAGGTTTTAATACAATTTTAAAATCAATTATAAGGAAAAGTAACACGTGCTGTGAATTATGTAGTTGACTGTACATTTTGCCTTGTTAGTGAATTGAGCATATGTTTAACAGGGGAAACGCAGTGTTTTTTGCTGTTTCATGGTGCTGTGTAGGTGACTACAACCTCCAAACTGATAAAAATTAAATTGAAAGAAGTTGACATTTTTAACTGTTACAGATTTATTAGGAATTTAATAAAGCACCTTTGGTGTCTACTAACGAAGTATTCATGTCTGTATACCACCCCAGCTGAAAGACCAGCGGGAGCGAGAGAGGAGGGCAAAGAAGAGCGCAGGAGGGGGTGTGTCTGAGGAAGTAGGCGAGTTCGATGACCTGGTGTCGGCCCTTCGTTCAGGAGAAGTGTTTGATAAGGACCTGTCGAAGCTGAAACGCAACCGCAAGCGTTCCGTCAACCAGCTGGTGGAAAGCAGTGGGCGCGAAAGACCCGTCACCAAGGTCAACTATTGAGTTTGACTTTTGGAAAACTTTAATTCACTGACTTGTATACTGTACGTGAAGGAAAACATCCTAACTGCCATCTGCCTCCTTATTCCCCCAAACATCCTAACCTGCGATGGCTTGCATCCAAAAGGCAGACAGATTCGTAGACCTTGGTGGACATCTCGGGGTGTCGGAAATTCTTGCAGCACTGTGCTCAATAAACAGGCTTTCTCTAACCTTGTTCTTACCCCACATCCGACATGGTCTTCCTCCTCCCATAGTCAATGGTTCATATCTCCAAGCCAACTCAAAGTGTAACCTCAACCTGCCAAGCACCGTGGGATTTCCCCTGTACCCGAGTGCACAAGATTGGATCCGGTTCTTAAGATTCTCCAGACAGAGAAAACCAAGATGTCAGGACCTGGTACCATAACCAAATTGAACTAGATCTGTTTGGGGGAAAAATTGGACAGAATGTGATTGGGGCATTCATGCAGCCACTTCTCGAAAAGAAAAGAAAAAAACTGTTGGAAGACACTGCCATACACATCAGGTGCTGATACCCCATGTGCCTCTCTCTCCACCTACTATATTTCTCTGGTGCTTTGACTAAGAGGGCCATTGGTGTATATGGGAACTAAAAGAGAGAGAGAAAGAGAGAAAGAAACCCATTCTAGCAGCTCTTAAGCCAGCTAAGTGATGGGTCCAACAAAATTCTTTCCAAAAATTAGACAACTTCAAACGTGGAGACCGGTGGAGAAACATGAAGGAGGTGAACCCTTGAAAGTCGGGATGGCCAGCTAGGAAAGCAGGACACTGTGGTCTCAGTTGTGGCGGCTGTGATACCCTTTTACCCAAGTGCCTCCCCATACCGATGGCATTCCCAAGGACAACACAGGAGACGACTCGGAAATGCCGAGAAAGCACAGCACGTCTAGGAAAAGATACCGCGAAGAACCGAAATGCTCTGAGATACAAGGACAATGCTGTAGGCACGCCTCATTGGCAAGCAAAGATTTTCCAAGGATTGTGATGGCATTACCTGGTGCCAAAGCAAAAATCAGGAACATAAATATGTACTAGACAATAATAAATGCAAGTAGAATGGCATTTATATATTTATTTATACAAAAAAAGCAAACCTGCTAATTTTTATTCCTATTCCTATTTTCTAGTTTGTACTTCTAATACTTTAATTTGATAGGTATTTCCTAAATGTGTATTTAAAAAAAAAAAGAAAAGAAAAAAAAAAAGATCCATGATCCAAATCTGTGATGCCCCATCACTAGTGAAGCTTGTTAACCTAAATCACCAAAGTAGTGCACTTCTCACGTTGTGACGACAATTCAGAAGCTAAAGAAGGTTTGTTTGGTCCAAATGGTTTACAGTGCCACTGCAGGTGCTTGTCTTCAAGATCTACATGCAGCCCACTTGTTTCTTGTTTCATCTAATTTTTTTTTTTTGCTTCTATTGTTTTTCATGTTGTGTATATTAAGTGTTGTAGTTGTAAAGGTTGTGTGGGCAGTGTTGCTTTTTTTGGATGAATATGGCTCGCAGGAATAAGGGGGACGATGGACTTGAAAGAAAAAAAAAATCCAGATAAAGGTTACGGTAAAGTCCTTGGTGACGAAAGTATGCTCAAAGTGTGAAAATCAGCAGGATGTTCTGTATAAAAATGTGGTTTTTATCTTTGTGGTACTTGAACTAGTGGAATGGCGTGTGAAGAAATTAGATTAAGCGGTGCCTAGCTGGTTGAAAGAAGCCCAAATTGAAACGCTTGGCTTTATCCTAAAGTAATTAGTTTTTGCACCTTGTTGTGTGTATCTGTGTGTTTTCTTTTTCTCCAGTCTACCACATCCAGCCATATGAGAGAACCACAGTAAGAAGGGCAGAAGATCATTTGCGTCTTCTAAGAGATTTGCCGCTAATCCTTATCTGGTTCAGGTCTGTGCTGTTGAACACGTGTGTGGCCACGGTCTCTGCGCTACTTTGCGCCAAGAGGACACTTAGATACTTTGAGTAAGCCAAAAGGTGGGCTCGGTCCCTTTCAAGTGAGTTCTCATTATTCTTTTTATTAGAGGGACAGGTTTCCTCCTTAATCCGAATGCTAAGTGTACACCAAAAGTACTAAGAGTCCGGTCTAACTGATCCGAGCTAATCAACACTGCCTTATTTAATACTTTAATGTGAGCGAATTAGCTCTTATTAGATAGCTTTGAGGGCTGGAGCATATCCGACCCTCGATTTATCCAGTATGTGCCAATAATAATCGATGCTAAAGCTTAGGTTCGTGTGGTCTAAGGTATTACGGTAATTCTTTTAATGAACGTGCATTTCTGAAGCTAGTACAAGGTCTATTGGTCTTCAGAGCCGTTTGGTGTTCCCTCCTTTTCCTTCAGCTCGATGGTGAGAGGTCGTTTCTCCTTTTAAAACAACCCTATAAAAACACAGAATGCCAAATGGAAAAAAGAAAAATACACCGACACTTTGGAATGGCTCTCACGTTGGAAACGTGTATTCAAAAACTGATGTCAACGAAGGCGTAGGAGATTGTGCCAACTTAGATGTTTATCAGTAAAGTAAAGAAAAAGCTATCAGCTTTCTGTTTCAGTCCAGTGCCATGTAGGTATTCAAAACCATCAGTATTATTATTATTATTTTAGTTTTGTTTTGTATATATATTTGGTCATTGACTGGCCAAACACAATGGAAAGAATAATAAATGTAGCTTGTTGCTTGATGCACTTTTTGAAAGACGGCCTTTTGCTACCCCCTCAATATTTACACTCTCATTTAGCTCGTCATCATTTTATTAAGAAAAGCGAGACACGATGCAGCTTAAGGAAGCACAAAAGGAGGCGGAAAACAGGGTTGCGTATGTTTTTATAGGTAATGAATTTGGCTCTTCTCGGCGATTATAAAAAGCCGGGTCCTACATTGGAGTGGAACTCTCTATTGAGGCAAACTGATTTGACCCCGGTATGTGGTTACGTTCACAACAGGACCGGCTCGACCGTTTAGCCTCCCTTAAAATACATTTCGTTTGGGTCTGGTAACAGTCATTAGGTGGTGAATATATATATATATATATATAGGGAATGTCGGTCTTTTAAGTTTAACTTAACTCACAAAAAGAGCATTGATTTCCACTGCCTCAGTGTGCATCACTCCATTTTGTATCCGTTTATATCTTTGTATTGTTGCCTTTCACCTTTATGCACTCGTTTAGGTAAAAAGTGGTGCACAAGTATGATCCTTTGCTATAGAAGATGTATATTATGGGTAAGTAACTACCCCAGGTAAGAGTACACCAGTTACGCGCCCTGTGTATCGTCCAGCTGCAGGTTGTATATTGTGCAGAGCAAGTATTTTAAAAGGAGGACTTGATATCTTGGATGACTTCACCTGAAAGATGTATAGTTCTACAATTTTTGTACGCCGCTACAGCTGAGGGGGAGGGGGGGAGCGAAAAAAGGAAAAATATGTTGAGGAATGTTTCTTTTTTTTTTTTTCCTGTAAATTGAGTCTATTTATTTGCCTTATTTAGTTTGCTATATTTTGTATGCATACACATTACAGCAAAAATGTTACATGAGAAGTATAAATATGAGTAACTATACTGTGGTCTTTGTATGTCAGATTCTTGAGTATAAATAGCTTTCAGATTTTTTTTTTTCTTTTTTAAATGGTTTTGTTTTTGCTCGCCATGCATCCTTTTTGTAGGGTAAAATAAACCTGTTTCCCGTAGGTCTCGTTGATTTTCTCTTTGAGGCATCTTGAACAAAGCTCAACACTGCCCTCTGATGTTACTGTGTGCGCTGCTATAGTCTTCAAAACTGTAAGACACGAGACACGTCCCGATTAGTTAACGCTTTATTATTCTTAAGTCAGTTGAAAAATCCAGACACCTCTTTTAAGCTTATTTAAAGACTTGTAAGAGGGGGGAAAAAAAAACAATCATAACCTAAATGGAAAAATCATGTGAATAACAAGCCACATTCAAATCATACACCTGGATGTCAATATAAGCCACAAATGTTAATGATGATTTAACACTTTTTAATATGTTAAAATTAGGGCTGGGTGATATATCGATAATTTAATCATTATCCCGATATGACCATTCACATCGTCAGCCGGCTGAATATCGAGAGTATCGTGATTTATCAGAAATGTCAGCTTTCCTCCTGAAATCAGTAGGTATCCGCAATGTTCAGTGAAGAGTCTGTGGTGACGCATGATGCATACAATGAGCTTAATTAATATTAGGCCTGTTATATTAGTCTTACTGTGGGCCCAAGAGCTCGTGAGATGCATGGTCTTTTGTCTCTGAACGTTATTTTCATAGCATAATATATATCATGATTAAATATCGTTGGCGTGAAAATGTCTGAAAAAAATCATATAATTTAGATCATATCGCCCAGCCCTTGATAAAATACAAAACATTTGTAAGATGTTGGGCTGGGAATAACTGGTCGGATATCTGGCTGAATTATGGCAAATATTTATTTTCTTTTTAATCTTGCCAAATTCTTGCAAAAAGGTAATGTGTAAAAAGCCAGTCTATCCAATGCAGTGATAAAAACAGTCAGTTTGCTAAAAACATGTCTAAACCTTGCGAGCTAAGCGGGATTTGATCGAGGTGCTGGGTAGCCGTGTGCCTAGAATGTTTAAATGTAGTTTTCTCCCTGATGAGACTTTTAAGTGCTAGAACTTGTACTTGAGACATGCAAAAAAGAGGAACGTTTAAGATCAGAAAAGTCTTAAAACCCGTCCACGTTTCACTGTGAAAGGTTTTCCAAAGCCAAAACACAAATGCAAACTCGTGTACGTGGTAACAGGACCGGTGAGATGATGCTTCGTTTTACAGCCGGCAGGTACTTGTAGCTAAAAGCATCTCTGACTTTCTTTGGTTTCTTATCCATGGTGTTCATCCATGGAGTCAGCAGTCTTTGAACAATTGGCACATTTTCTCCTCGTTGTTCATTGCCTCAAACTCGTCGGACGTGAAGTGAAACTTTGAGTATGAGGATGATCGAGGAACTGTGGTTCTGATAAATCGGTCAAACCCACATTTCTCTCATTGTTCAGTTCGACTGAATTGGGAATTGGCGAAATGATTCAGCTTACTGACTTTTCCTGTAATGTCCAGGACAGCTTAAGTCCATGTCTTTTGCAAACATGCTTTCTGAAGAACAAAAACTCCAGTAGATACAACAGCATCAAAACAGGAAAGTAGAAAAGTTGTCCGGTTTAATTTATAGCGGATAGATGGACAGATGACGACGTGTTCAGTTTCAGCACATCTCTGGTGGCAGTGTGACGTGGGGAATAAAATAATGGCACACTTCGAGAGCCATGAAACCCACTGAAGACTATCTGAACTTTGGTGCTTCCCAGATCCAGGAACTTTACAACCCCTCACTGCTCCTGAATCTCCACCCTACTCACCATCTTTGCTCTGAGGTGGAAAGCACTGCTTCAAGAAAGCTACAATATTTCTATACACAGTAAAACAACAAAAAACTGACACTGTCTCCAACATGCTCTGTATTTGATAATCGGATGATCAACCACCAGCCAGTGATCCGCTGCTTGAGTCCATTAGCACATTCATAAAGTTTAGATCACTGAGCGGTCTGCTCATGACAATTCGATAACACTGAATGCCCCTAAAAAAGCAGTGCTGTATTTCAAACTTCACAAACATCTTTCAACTGATACTCAGAAAATATTCATAAAAAAAAAAAAAATACTGAAAAATGTATAGTTTAGTTTTTCTGCTACAAAGGCAATGAACACTGCACTGTGAATGAATATACAATACTACAGCAGTCTAAAGGCACAATCAAGGTATATAAGTGCTTTGTTATGGGTGAATGCGTCAGCTTGATCTAGCTACATTTAGATTTTTACGGGTGACCCGTATGCGGTTTAGTGCTAGCTGGTGCGATGAAAATCACCCCGCTGTCCTCCTGTCTTACTCAAAAGTCTGATGTCGGTGATGATAATATCACGGCTGACCGCCTTACACATGTCGTAGAGTGCCAGGGCGGCGACTGATGCTGCAGTCAGAGCCTCCATCTCCACTCCGGTACGGCCTGTGGCCTGGCATGTTGCCAAGACAACAGCGACGTGCTCTTCTTCCAGGAGCTCCACAGTGACTGAGGTATGGTCGAGGGATACAGGGTGGCACAGAGGAATGAGACCAGATGTTTGCTTAGAGCCCATGATGCCCGCTAGCTGCGCGACAGCCAAGGCATCGCCTTTAGCTATCTGGTTGGCCCGGACCAGGCCGAAAGCTTTGGAGCCTAGAAGAACGCGGGCGCTTGCTGTGGCGGTACGACGCGTCACTGCTTTATCGCAGACGTTCACCATCGAGGCTCTGCCATGCACATCGGTGTGGGTCAGGTGGTCAGAAGGTGCATCTTGGTATGGGGTATGACATGATGCCCTAAAGCCATCGCAAGCATCCTTCTGGTTGTGACACTCTCTTACATTCTGCGTCATTATGTGTTTCTGTTTGGGGATTAAAGTGCTAAGAAGACATGTGGAGAAAGCCTGGCTGTTCCTCAACGAGTTGTGCCTGAGATGGCCAACAGGTCTGTGTGCGTGTCTCAGCTGTGCAAACCTATCTGTGCGTGTTTCAGAAGTGGAAGCATACTCACAATCAGGAACTACATTACTAGAAACTTCCTCAGGGAAAACCTGCCTTCTTCCCCGATGGACACGGTAAACATTTTGTGGCGTCTCGCGTTCACGAGAGATGCCGGAGTTCGTAGAAGCTGGTGCGTTCGTGGTAAAAGTGCTGTTGCTTAAAACGTCGTTAGCCTGGCTGCTGTAGTGTAGGTAGTAAGGGCTCTCAAAGTGTGGCAATGCTCGGCCTTGCAGAGGTGTGTGGAAAGTAGGGGCCGGATACCTCCTCTGCTCTCTTCTTGACATGGGCGCAGGCCGGCTGCCTTCTCCAGCTGAGGAACGATAAGAAAATATGTAAAAAGTTCAGCGAGTAACACGGTCGTATAATATAATAAGCATATACATTAGAGCTGTCAAGATTTTACACTGGCACAATTACTTAAACAATTCCTTTTAAACACGTTCAAATATTATATTACGCTGTGTCCATGTCACATAAAAGAAAGGTGAAAAATCTGTTTTCTTAAACTAAGGAAATCACAAGGAGACTTTGTAAAAATAAATAAATAATAATAATAAAATATATTAAATTAAAAAAACAATTTAAATCAGTTGAAATCAATTTTTTTTAAACACAGTAGTAGAAAATCCCAAACTGCTTCCTGTTCACCACATTCCCGACATTCAGATGCAATGTTTGATAATGTTTCAGTGTGAGATGTATAATATTTTTATATATACAGATGTGGACAAAATTGTTGGTACCCTTCCGTTAAAGAAAGAAAAACCCACAATGGTCACTGAAAATGAACTAATGAAAATCAGACATTGCTTTTGAATTGTTGTTCAACAGAATCATTTTAAAAAAACAAAA
>JAQMCW010000005.1:1163684-1175587 GCA_030068335.1 Chrysichthys cranchii
TAGTTTTATTTCTGCTAATAATAAAATAATGCGCTAAACTTAGCCCATATGTGAACAAACACGATACGCTATCTGTTAGCATTAAGACGACAGTAGCCTAGCTGCAATACACAAGAAATAAACAAATAAGTGAAATGGTGGCTCCAGGGTTTCACAAAAAGGTTAAAGTGATGAAGAAGAAGTGCTACAAAAGCATTAAAGCTAAAAAAAAAAAAAGGGGGGGGGTAGGCTATATAAATATTGGCTGAATAAATATTAGAAGATTTAAAACACAAAAGGAAGTTTGTAAAGGCGTTCTGTAGCTAACTGTGCGTTGAGAAGTAGCTAGTTGATGCTTCTGCTTCATCCTCATCCTCAAATGTCACCAATATCATGGTGTGGTGTGGGGGTTAGCACTGTCGCCTCACAGCAACAAGGTCCTGGGTTCAATCCCCGGGGTCAACCTGGGCATCTTTCTGTGTAGAGTTTGCATGTTCTCCCTGTGTCCATTTGGGATTCCTCTGGGTACTATGATTTTTTCCCACAGTCCAAAGACATGCACAGAGGGGATTAGGCTAATTGGCTACTCTAAATTGTCCGTAGGTGTGAATGTGTATCTGTGTGTTGCCCTATGGTAGACTGGTGACCTGCCCAGGGTGTACCCCGCCTCTTGCCCAAATTCAGCTGGGATTGGCTCAAGCGTCCCCCCCACGACCCTGAACAGGATAAAGCGGCAGAAGATGAGTTTTAAACGTGCCAAAGTAAGGGGCGCTGAAGCCAATCCCAGCTGACTTCGGGTGAGAGGCGGGGTACACCCTGGGCAGGTCACCAGTCCACCACATGGCCAACACACAGAGACAGACAACTGTTCACACACACATTCACTCCTACAGGCAATTTAGGGTAGCCAATCCACCTAATGTGAATGTCTTTGGACTTTGGGAGGAAACCGGAGTACCCGGGGGAAACCCTGGTAGGCATGGGGAGAATATGCCCCAGGGATCAAACCCAGGACCTTCTTGCTCTGAAGCGGCAGCGCTAACTACTGCACCACTGTGTGATCCCTATCTTGTTCTATATGGTACAGTGAGATCTGTTACTGACCTCTAGTGTAAAAAAAGCAAAATGCTCTCACTTACTCTTAAATACTCTTAGACAGATTGTTTGTTTTTGGTTCATAGATCCTCCTTAGTTCATTATGGGTTGAATACATCACTAAACGTGAACCAACTATGTACTTGTTACCTTTTTATTTTTTAATGCTGAGTGTTTATTTAAAAGGTCAATAGATTACAGAATGAAGTCCCTGTTATCAATGCTAGTGTTAGTGTATTCAGGTTGAGAAATGCAAGAATTGCCTAAAGAATAAGCTAAACAACAGGCATATACTGTACACTCCATTGTTTCTTCATATTCAGGTCCCCCAAAATCTATTTTGTACATTAAAGACCACAATATTTCTCCATATTGACAAATAAATTGCTTAACTTGACAGTTAGGCTATTAGTCATTAAATAGATCCACAAGTTATGATCATCCACCGATGATAATATGATGTAACATCACTTGCCAGTCAATTCAATTCAATTCAACAATATTTGTATCGTGGGGCGGCATGGTGAAGGTCCTGGGTTCGAGCCCCGGGGTCGGTTTTCTCTGGGTACTCCAGTTTCCTCCCACAGTCCAAAGACATGCACAGAGGGCCTTAGGCTAATTGGCTGCTCTAATTTGCCTGTAGGTGTGAATGGGTATCGGTCCTGCGGTGGATTGACAACCTGTCCAGGGTGTACCGCGCCTCTCGCCCAAAGGCAGCTGAGATTGGCTCCAGCTTCCCCCGCGACCCTAAACAGGATAAAGCAACATGGAAAATGAATGAATAAATGTCAAACATGCCATGCGATTTTACTGAACATAATTCAACCTCTTTAAATTTTACTGGTAATATGTAGGATTGAATATCCTCAAATATTGAGTGAGGATTGTTTTCAGAAATTAAATGAGTTGCTTAAATAAATCAATTAAAATAAACTACTGTATACAGCATATTTTGAGACTATCCAGCAGGACAGCTGTAGTTGAAATATGAGAGGGTGTGTGTGTGTGTGTGTGTGTGTGTGTGTGTGTGTGTGTGTGTTTATGACCTGCCACAAGAGGGCAGTGTAGGCTAACTCACTTCATGCCTAAACTTGGACAAACTCGAAAAACCATAACAGCAAACATGGCATCACAAAATGAGACAGCATTATAACGTACTTGGGTGCATTAAAACCTGAGAAAGGTCAGGAAATTGTATTTCCAAGCAAACATGATAATATTTTCCCAGGATGCATCACTTTTTTCCCACTAATATAAATAATAACTATCTTCTGGAAAATAATACTAAGGATGACATGGTCCAAGGTTTTCCCCAAGTGCTCTGAAGTATCACCAAAGTGTACCTGATACTGCTGAATGATGTGCTTTGATAGAGTATGTTTTCCATAAACAATTACTCAATTGTGCGTGAAAATAAAGAAATCTTTTGGCAAGCCTGCTGAAAAATCCAGTTTATCCTGGCAGCTCCCTGCTGCTCAAACACAGGCTGAACTGGTCGAGCTGGTAGACCATCTTTGCAAGTTAACATAAAGGGAGCAGCTTCTGAATGACTGCTCCCAATGCTACACACAGACAAATTCATTTTTAAGAAAATAACTCAACCGCAAGGCAGTTAGAAAATCTCAAATAAGAATTGACCAATTCAATTTAAAGAGTCATGAGGAAGCTGGAAAAGTTTACCAGCTGGCATAGATATCCTAGCAGTTTGACCAGCCCGGGGAGTGTTTTAGTAGCTGGTAGATTTCTGCTTACGTGGCCAAATTTGCAGATTTTTTTTTTTCTTTTTACAGCTACAGCTTTACTGGATTGTTTTGTTCTGTACCAAATGCACCAACGGGTGCATGGTGGCTTAGTGGTTAGCACCATCGCCACATGGCAAGAAGGTCCTGGGTTCGATCCTTGAGGTTGACCTGGGTGCCTTTCTGTGTGGAGTTTGCATGTTGTCCCCATGTCCGTGTGGGTTTCCTCTGGGTACTCCGGTTTCCTCCCGCAGTCCAAAGACATGCACAGAGGGGATTAGGCTAACTGGCTACTCTAACTTCCCCATAGGTGTGAATGGTTGTCTGTCTCTGTGTGTCGCCCTGTGGTGGATTGGTGAGCTGCCCAGGGTGTACCCCGCCTCTCGTTCAAAGTCAGCTGGGATTGGCTCCAGCCCCACCTCCCCTGTTCATGTCTACATTCTGGCCTAGTTTTTGTTCACCTTTCTGTGTCTGAACAGGGAATATTAGCTATGCTTTTGTGTATGGTTTCTTTTCTTTTGGTTAACCACATGAAGTCTCGCAAGGGGTTATTGCACAAAATCACAGCCATAGTGCATCAGTGCCCCGTCGGCACTATAGATTAGGAAGTTCTCCAAAAAAGTAAAGTCAAGTGTTTAAGGTTTTTGGATCATACGTAGGTGATTTGTTGATATTCACACGAGCTTGTTTATCTTAATTTAACGATGGGTTCAATTCTGAGGAGCTACTCCAACACTACTGTACCACTGATGACGGGAAAGAAGAAAGAAAGAAAGAAGCAGAACAAAAATCGAACATTTTATATTTATTTAAAAGTAAGACCTTTTCACAACAGACACATACAGCTCCACACACAACTGTAAAAGCCTTTTGAAACTCCTAACACCATGTCAACCAAGTAAAGAATCAGGATTTATTACATCATTTCATCGGGTGAAATACTGAGTCATCGTCTCATATATTTATTAAAAAAAAATGATAGAATAGCAGGTATTGAATGCACCTTGCCCATCAGTTCTGTCCATGGATATGGGTCAATCCCATACACAACATAAATAAATTTATCCTTTCACCAAATCGACAACATTTGCTTTGATTTGAAGAGTGATGCATCGGAGATAATACAAATCCATTTCTGGTTTCGTTTGTTCAAGAGCAAAAAAAAAACAAAAAACAGGTACGTTCATATTTCCCCTTGACGTGCTGCGTATTGGCAATGTGCACATTTGCATATGGCTGTGTGTTAAAACATGGTGGAGTGTTATTGCCTACTGGGATGCGATGGATGAGAGAGGTGCATTCGTCCAAATACAGCCCGACTTAAAAGAAGAAGAAGAAGAAGAAGAAGAAGAACTCCAACAAGCATGAGATACCCATCAACATAATGCAAAAAAAAAAAAAAAAAGTATGGACAAGAAAAAGTACAACTATCGAGAATACCATTTGCATGTTTTATTATTATTTATAATAAGAATCCATTTAAATAACCAAAGGAACAAACACTCACATACATATTGCTGTTTTTGTCGTTGTTTTCTGTCTTTAAAACAGTTAAAGCAATTACAAAAGAGAAACCATTGGTCAGAAAGCAGGACACGTACAGAGGGCTTAAAGATGGCTTGATCTATATAGTTCAAGGACTCGCAGGCTGACTGGATAAAATTCAGTCTTTACACACTTTCTTTTTTTTTTCCTTTTTTTTTTTTGGTATTGTATCGATCTGTCCCCTTTTTAAACGCTCACCCTCGCTTCGAAACACTACAATTCTGAACACCCTTAGTGGATTTGAAAATCCCCAACATAAATAAGCGACAAAGAATAATCCTTCAAATCTTCAAGTCGACATTATTCCGCTTTGTTCTCTTCAGTCTCGCGACAAACCGGCAGAGGTCTCCGTACCCAGTCCCATCTGCTTTGCCAAAGGAATGTTTAAAGTAAACAGTTTACTCAGAAATATTGCAATTGATATTCTTTCTTCACAACCAGAAATTAGACGTGTTTTGGGATCTCGTCGTTCCTGTCCACACAGGCATCCGTTACCGTCCTTTTAAGGTTGACTGTAAGAGGAATGCCATTTTTCTTTTAAATCAGAGTGCAGTAACAATAGTGCATCTGGTCCTGTGTCTGGCGATCGAGGCCCAACCAGCGCTGGAGGGACGAGTGCCCATTTGGCTTGGTCATGTCTCGACTGAAACGCCGCACAAAAAGACATTTAAATCGATCAAGCCATAAAAGTACACTACAAAAGTAATACATAGTCATCATTTCCGTTTTAATACCACAGTGTCTGCCCCAATAAAAAGCAGTATTGCCGTGTAAAGGGTTAGAGGCTGAACCTAATATGGCTAGAGTTTATCCTCAGGTACACACTCCTGTGTTCTGACTCGATTGCTTTCATTAATGCTTGACAAAAAAAATCCCTGACATTAACTTCAGCGAAGTGTGTGTGTGTTTTTTTTTTAATATACATAGAAAAAAATAACAATGTAAAGGTTTGCAACATGCCAGGTAGAGATAAAGAGTTGAAGAGGAGGTCAGCCTTTAATAATACAGGTTTGTTTCTTTTCTGTCAGACACCAAGGAATTTCAGGCTCATCCAGTGAACCTGTGACATAATCTTAAACAGCAGGACACAATATATAACTGGACAATAGGAACACAAGTCATAAATACAAAAAAGGCGAATCATGTAAATGTCACGCTGGTTTTGAAGACATGTGCTTGATTCTGTAGTGTCCGATTCCAAACTGTGTACCGAACAAGGGTGTGAATTTTCACACGTCTCCTCGATCCTTTTTACTGTCCTCAACTTTTGCGAACAAACAGGAAATACTTTTCTTCCTCCCCACACTGGTGTAGAATGGTTTTGAATTCTGTGGCTGGACGTCTCCACTCTTGTCCTTCTCACTATTTGATTCTCACTTTCACTCCAGGTTGTTCTCTGTAGCTGAAATGGTGCGTGGGCAAAAAAAAAAAAATTAAAAAAAAAAAAAAAAAAAGGTCACAAACACAAACGAAAAGAGACACTTCCCTTTTGAGATGTTTAAATAAAACAAGCAAGGTAGCCCTTGAGAGTTCCAGGCTCCGTAGAGATGAGGTTCTGGGTCCGTCCCGTATAGAGGACTCGTTGGTTAAGAGTGCTGAGCTGAAAGGGCTAAAGAACGAGCGCTGAGCTGCGATCCTCAGAGAGCCAGCAGGGTGGGCGAGTTGAGCGAGTCTGAGGACTGATCGCCGCTGCTACTGCTGCGCCGGTGGGCTTTGGAGCACGACTCGGAGGAGGGTGAAGGGCTTTCAGGCTCCAGCATGTTTGGGTAAGTGAAGATGAGGCTGGGATTGCTGGGAGTAGACACCGGAGTGGAAGCAGCAACCACGGGAGTGTTGAGGCTGTCTCCGTCCGTGCAGTACATCCCACCACCCAGGCAGATGGGCTTGATGACCGAGTGCTGGCTCTTGATCTGCTGCTGCTCGTCCTCCATGGGCTCCTGCTTCACCACGATGGGATTGTGGGTATTGAGCGCAGACCGGGAAGCTAGGTTAGTACGCATGGTGGTTAGTGGCAGAGGGGCGCACTGCTCAGGTAGGGAGTTCTGGTGACGCTCCTCCGGAGGAAGTTTACACACGGGGTTGTGGGCCACGAGCATGAACTCCAACTTGTCTTTCTCTTTCTGGAGCGTCTCGATCTCTTTCTGCAAGTCGGCCTTTTCCTCCTCCAACTTCTCGGTTTCCTTTAGTGAAAAAAGCACAATCGGTTAAAAGAAAGCGAGCACAAAAGACTGAAAGTGAAAAAGACTTGCACTTTGTGAAACACTAGTTTCCAAGGCAACAGACTTCAATGGCAGGCTTTACAGGATTGCACCCTTTTGCTGTAAATGTTATTAGATTAGCAATCAAATCAAGAATATATTTTATAAGGGTCTTTTTCACACATCAGCCCAAAATTTGCTCACCACTGGGAAATCAGAACCTTATTCTTACTTGGTTGTGTTTTTTTTAAAGGGGGGGTGAGGGCTGGGGTGGCCACCATGTTGTTAAATGTAGTGAACGAACAATAGACTCTAATAGGCATGAGCTTGTGCTTGCTAAGTCACACTGGGTCAGCAAAAACTACCAATAAATATGTTTTAATGTGACAAAAAGGATACAAGTAGTACCAAACAGGATGTAATGTTAATCTATCTGTTCTGTGAAATTCTAATAAACTAGAAAGCCATTAGCAAACATGTTAGTCTCTTGTTTTCCCCCCTTGTTTATCAGGAGCAACACCCACTCTAAGAAGAGTGAACAAAATGAACAATAGCAGGTCTCATAATGATTTGGGACTGAGGTTTACAGTGGCACTACCCACAGCTGCACTGAGCTAGCTAAACTGGTTTAGCTAGCTCCCTGCACTAGCCTAGATTTAGCAAAAGAAGCTGTATGTTTTGAATTACACGACCAAGTGCTGTAGCTGTCAACTTTATCCAACCTTACAAGATTAAAAATCCCACGTGTGTAACGGTGATGTTCTGAAAGAGCAAGATTAATGACCTGAGGTCTTCTTATTAAAACCTCTGAACACCACAGCATTGTTAATGAGCTGTAGATGTGATCAATCAGCCTAACTAAACAGCTGACACCGGAGGATGTGTCATCAAAACAACCAAGATAAAGCATTTAAGGATTTAATAAAATCCTACGAATGTGCAACACCTGGTCAAGAATCAGTTCTGAACTTCCTGGTATTTTGATAATACATATTTTGGTAATGTGTTACCATTTAGGAGAAACATGACACTCGGGAAAGAGTTTTGCCAGCTTGAGGTTTTATATTACAAAGCACTTTTTGTCCAGATAGTACCCTTAAAATAATAAATCATGATACATTTACTTTGTGAAAATCTTTGTCCTCATATCAACTATTAACTATCTACTACTATTGACCATTTTGAACCTTACAAGGAAATTTGCAACAGACTCATACAAAGGAGCCATTGTTGCTGTTGACACTCCCTTTTGAGGTAATCTAGTGGTATACAACCAAAGTACAAGCTCTAAATTGGTAGTTCTAAAAGTCTTACTGGGCTTATTGCACAAGCATGCTACTCCAGTCTGCCTGGAGGGGGTAAGGCAAAGTCAGACGGTGCGGCTAGACGAGCGGAGAGTATTCTCTTCCGTCTGAGTGCCTTGATTTCATGCCATCGGTATGAGGAAGGAGGAAACTAAAAGCAAAGTAGCCGCCACAATTACAATGAAAGAGACAGGGCTTGAGAGATCAAAGATTTGTGATTGTTCCTTATTTGGTGAAGTTTGAGGAGCATAAAGATAAGCAGTGTGTAGGGTCTAATGGCTTGCGTGGTTTCCTCTTCAGACAACATCAGACATGTGTTCTCGCCCCCTTGCAGCACATTCCTCTTTTGTGACACTTGAGAGATGGCATTGTAGGGATAATTAGTTCAATCACAGCTTGTACTTTCTGTTAAAGGGGACATTCCCATCTTCTACCAGACAACACTGAGGTTTTGAAGGCATAAAAGCCACACAGGCTTTTTATTTTATTTTATTTTATTTTGCCGTCTCCAGCATGTGAAGGTTGGCAAGATTAACTAAACACGCTTGGCGCGGCTACCCGACGTCTTTACTTAAACAGGTCAAGAAGCTGAAGAAGACCAGATGGGGTCAAGGTGCTGGAGGATTCAAACACTGCGCAGGCATCCAAACCATCCACCAACCCCCCCAAGGGTGCTCTGACAAAGAGGTTTCTTTGCAGACATATCTTTCGATATTCTTTTTTACTGTATATGGTGAATATGGTTGTCAGATTGCAACACGAGTGGGTAAACTCACCCCTTGCAGCATTTCGGTCAGCTCTCGCCTACGGTTACGGCACTTAGCAGCAGCCAGCTTGTTTCTTTCTCGCCTCACTCTCCTTTTCTCCTCTTCCTCAGGTGTCAACTGTATGCACAACAGAAGTGGTGAGCTCTCTTGTAGACACAGAAACATCTTCTGACATCTATTTATCATGTATCATAATACACTGCATTGCTCTGTGTACATGGACAACAAAGCAACACTATAAAAAGAAAAAAAAAGCACAAACCTGTTCATCTCTTTTACGACGACCTCGGGCATCGCCGATGGAGCGGATGACCCCAGGGCGTGTGAGAGCTGTATGGCTGAGGAGGCTGGGGCCACTGGGCACCGAGAGGCCATACGGGTGAGAACGCGAATACGGGTTAGACATGGAGGTGATGACTGTGGGCTGAACCATCCACTGTAGGTCCTGGCTGGTGGTTATGGCGTTAATGGTTGGAATAAAGGCACTGCTAGAGCCAGGCATGTCGACTCTGTACTTCTGAAGAGAGACAGAAAAAAAAAAAAAAAAACATGTCTGATGAAAACAGAGATTCTTCTTAAATAGCCTAGTCCTCTGCAAGCCATATGCATTTCCATGCAAACTGTTTGAGAATTTTGTGATGACTCATTTTAGTTCATGAACCCTTTATCTGTTTCATGCACTGTAGTCATTGCAATGTAATGAATCACCACACGGTGCAACACCACTGACCGTGTTTCCCTTACTAGTGACACACTGTGTGAATTGTGGGAAAGCCCATACAATTTCCACACAGCGGTCTGTTAAGGTTAAGACAGTGACCTTAGTGATGTGTTGGGCAACAGCATCTTCAGCATATAGAAATGACACAGATTGACGTAATGCCATTTATAAGATGACTCTCACAATGTGTAATTGGGCAAACATCTTCATTACAAAATGAAATAAAATCTTTCTAGACTGAAAACTGCACATTAATCTGTGTTCTGCATGCTCTTTTAAATATGTAACACAGGCAGGGTTGGTGCTAATGGAGTGGTGGAGGTGACGTTTCTAGGGTCCCTTGTGGCTGTAGGACCACAACATGCCCTTTAAAATGTGCAAATATATTTAAATGTACAAAAAGCAATATAAAAATTACATTTTTTTGGACACGAGCACCAATATAGCTGCACTACACTAAGAATTGGTAGCTACACACCTTGTTACACATGCCATAACTCGGATGTCTCAAATTTGAGTAATACTTTATAAGCTACTCTTTCTTTCGTGCGAGGACAGTGTTTGCTCAGGGTTTAAAGCTCTAGACTATTGATCAGAACGTTGCGAGGTGAAAGCCTCATTTTGGATAAAAATGGTTTGCCAAATAATCAGAGAACATGCCTCTTTATCTCAAACAGGTTATCCTATATCCCCAAGGTAGACCTTCATACATTATTCACCGATTCATTTAGTCACTTGGTAAATGCTCGACACGGCTTCTTTCCCTGCAACTGGATGATCACCAAAAAGTTTCTTTTAGAAAAGCAGCACTGCTTTAGCTTTGATTAGGTCGAAGGTGAAGGTGATTTCAAATCGGTTCTTATCAGATATACAAATGGGGTTACACATGAAAACTATGGTGTTTTTCTTCTTTCAAAGATGCGATCATCTCATAGTCTCCAGAGCACTCTGGGTCAGACCAGAAGGATACAAAAATTCACTTTAGATATTACAATAAGCTCTTATTTACAGCACAAGAAATTAACCTTACACCTGGCCTTAACTCAAAGTTAACTATAAATAAATAAGGAAATGAGTAAATAATCAAGTAAGTAAATAAATAAATAGAACAAACCATAGAATTAATATAGAACAAATTTTTTTAATGAAAGAACATTAAGCTAGAACAATTAAGATGTTTTCAAGCTTTCATTTCTAAGAAGGAAAAGTGCACCTATAGTCCAGTCTAGCCTTCCCCAAACATTACCTTCGTATGAAAAGTGGACTAATGTGTAACAGCTCACAGTGAGAGATGGTGTGGCTCTTTATCTGGCGCTGAGTCATACTATGGGCGAGTATAATGTTTATTCCAGTAAACCGGGAAGTCCATTATATTTAGACGTGCCGCGTTCCCGTGCTCCTCGTAACATCCTATTTCCGGTGTGGAAGTTATATAGTTTACCCGACGCGCACTCGAGGGGTTAAGTCAATAAACAAGGACACTTGTAGTCTGAATGCTTCGGTCATCCAAGACAAGGTCCATCTGTAAGACTAAATACATTCGCAAAAAAGCCCCCAAAACAAATATATTTATGCAATAAGCAAATATAATATTCATATTATTGCATGTGGTCACCACCTTACAATCTCCACAGCTCACACTGGAGGGGAATATAATATATATAATTATATAAGTAAAACCAAACTGAATTTGAATTGTAGGACAAAAATGCTTAGAAATGCCCCATTTCTGCTTGGTGTCTAAGGGAGTGAACAGAGCACATGAACACCCGGACACATCCCGCTCCACGGCGGTTTGCCTGCCGATTCCGACAAGCTCTTGAACGCTGCATGAAGGCTGGACCTGACTATAAAGGTTTCCCATCCGCACCGCCTGGACACATGTGAGCACTTCCTCGCATTCACACGTCCCAGAAGCGCTTGTAGCGGAAAGGTATTTAAGCCGGGCAACATTTACGGAAAGTGGGATTGTGCTGGAGCGCGTCATTTCTGGAAACGCGTAAAAAAAAAAGAAAAAAAAAGACGGACTTGACTCGGAGCCAATGGCCGCGTCCCAAAGCGCGCACTCGCCTACCTTATAAAGAGAACATGTCAAAATAACAGCCTGAGCCGACATGCATGGACACCAAGGTAGCCGAGACATGATCCTGGCACATGGTTTAGGTGAATAAAAAAATTAAAAAACAACAACAACAAACCACACAAACAAACAGAAGCGCGTTCACAAAGCCAGTGCGAGGTTCTGGGCTAGACTGGAGTCGTGCTTATTCAGCAGCAGTCTGCCTGGCAGAGGAGTGTGCTCTGTTCACAAGAACGCGCTCGGTGAGAAACAGGCCTGACATCAGGAATTCAACTAGAACATACACGCGACCACTTCGCCTACTGAGTCCCTGATGAGGATGCCTTCTTTTGGTGGTTGGTGTTTGCCCTGTTCTGTCCAAACCAAACGGGAGCGCGCTCATACATACACATACACATACAATAATATATATACATACATATACACACACACACACGTATGCATGTATGTGTGTGTGTGTGTGTGTGTATATATA
>JAQMCW010000005.1:1253174-1263924 GCA_030068335.1 Chrysichthys cranchii
TATATTTGCAGATTTTCGTCTTTCGCGGGAAGTTTTGGAACGTAACTCCCGCGAAAAACGAGGGACTACTGCATCTCCTTAATTAATTCACCACCTAAATAATTTATTCATATTTCTTTCCATCCTTAGTGCTTGGATAACAACAACCAAATTAAACTAGAACTAGGAATGTGCTCCTTCCCTTGTAACATGTCTGCGGTTAAATCTGTTACATGCAAGATTGCAGAAGTAAAAGGCTTTCACTTGAAGTTTGCTACTGCTGACGAAAACCGGATGTACCACACTGGAGCCTGTAATATCTTCCTTTCCTGTTTGGTTCTCTTCTTTGCTTTTGCAATCGAATCCTGTATGTGTAAATCACAGAATTTCACATCTTCAGAAGGAGATCCAGACTACTCAGTGCGCATGTCCGAGCAGATCTGATCTGCCAGAACTGTGCCGAGGACAGATGTGCTGTGGGCATAACGCCTCCGTATTCTGCACTACTTACTAGAGTTGGGAGGGAACGCCCAATTTTTTTTCGAGCCCTGAGACTTTACTCCCACATGGCAGAGAGTTCTAAGAGACGACCGACGCGTTATTAGAAACGTCTGGGAAAATGGTGGCGTGAGGGAGAAATCAGCAACAGAGTGGATTATTATTCTAATTATGCAAGGAATAAAATGTGGCAAGGTTATTTTGCTGTTATTTAAGCAACATCAAACAAGCAATCATGCAGTTATACTTAACATCAGCATGGCTTTGATTCGAACGTAGATCAAGTGCCGCTGGTAATCACAGCCATGCTGATATTCACAATAACCATGTGGCTGTGAGTGTGATGTTGCTTTTGTACAACAGCTCTATAAACAAATAATTAATATCAATTTATAAAGAAGTGACATTTCTGACACAACATGGCCAAATGTCCTGTTTATTTTTGCACTGTTAGCGGAAATAGATCCTGAAGAAGCCACGCTCATGTTATAGTTATATATATACTGTATATAGTATACTTTCCAAATATTTTAACATTTTTAGTGGATCGCAATCATCATCGTAACTTCGCAAAATCGTAAGTCGGGCCATTATAACTAGGGGAGCATCTGTATTTAATGTTCTCGAACATCCACAACTTCACAAACAAAGACAATTCACTCCCTATTATAACTGTAGACTGGAAAGCGCAAAGTCCTGAAGATTCTCTCATGAAGGAAAATTTACACACTGCTACAGAGACGTGACACTGGAGACAGACATCTTAACATAAAAAACACAACTCCTCGCAGAAAACTGTCAAATTATTTACTAAACTCTTCCCACCCCATTTCCTAATCGACTCTTGGCCAATCTTCACCCAACGACCAGCATTCCCCCATCATATAGCCGACAACCTGCAACCAGGGAGGCTGAAGGTGAAATAAACACACGTTTATTTCGAGATAGCCAAGCGAATCTTTTTAAACTGCTGCTCATGTGACATCACAGGGCAGCATAACAAACTCGAACATATCACACATATATCCACCCTCTTCCGCATACAATTCCCTGATTGGCTAGTGGCACTGTGATTGACAGGTAAGAGACAGAGAGAGAGAGAGAGAGAGAGAGAGAGAGAGAGAGAAACAGAGTATCCCATCCTTTCCACCCTGAGACCATGGGCAATTCTGCTCTCATGGACTCCCAGCTCAAATGTGCACATTAGACGAGCAGTGAAACTGAAAGGACACACATTACATAATCAGCAGTAGCTTGATAAGTGTCCAATTCACACTGCATCCCATGTGCCTTCTGCCTCGTTGAAGCTTTGTGCACAGATGCTCCTGGAATTATGTAACATATAAGCAACATATATTTGTTTTAGCCCCCCCCATTATTGGCCAGTAAGGGCTTAAAACTGAGTAAATGCAAAACTAAACGTGAGCTACATCACACCACCCTGTTGCTGATTATCATCCAATCTATTAACTGATATATTTATTCATCTTCTGCTGCTTAATCCTGTATAGGGTCGCGGGGGGAAGATGGCGCCAATCCCAGATGACATCGGGCGAGAGGCGGGACACACCCTGGGTGGGTCGCCAATCCACCGCAGGGCAACACACAGAGACAGACAACCATTCACACTCACATTCACACCTACGGGCAATTTAGAGTAGCTAATTAGCCTAATCCCCTCTGTACATGTCTTTGGAGTGTGGGAGGAAACCGAAGCACTTGGAGGAAACCCGCACAGACATGGGACACGGACAAACTACACACGGAAAGGATCTTCTTGCTGTGAGGGGACAGTGCTAACCACTAAGCCACCGTACCGCCATCTATTAACCGAAATACTCTATTAATATGAATAACAGATTAATAATTAATAATAGATATCTAGTAATAACAGGGTCAATTAACTGACATACTCTATTAATACAGTGAACCCGCGCCTATCGCGGGGGTTACGTTCCGGCGCCCCCCCCCGCATGATAGGTGAAATCCGCGAAGTAGCGCCGTCACGTTTATTTTATTATTTATATTAAGGCTTTATAAACCAGGTCCACTCTATTATCAACCTTTTCCACACTCTTATAAACACGTCCTATGCTCTTAAACACATTCTACACTCTTAGACCTACGTAATTTTAACAACATATAAAACTATGCATGCGTACTTACTGGCAGTGAGGTCACGTCCTGTTTACAGCCTGTTTACTAGCTCAAGCGGAAGTGGCGTACACCGCCACTGTGTATTCATCCGCTGATGAAATACAGTGCATACTGTTTTATTTAGATTTAAATGTTCTTTTAATGTTTGAATTAACATTTTTTAAATTATATGTTATATTTTATATTCCAGAGTCCCGCGAAAGCCAAAAAATTCCGCGAATCAAAATGTGAAAATTCGCGATAGGTGAACCGCGATATTGTGGGGGTTCACTGTATTCCCAAACGTGCAAGATGAACAGTGTCTCAGATTGATGCGCAAGCACATAAACTGCAATTAAGTCACTAAAGTAAACACACAGAACTGTGTTTGTGATGCTTTCGTTCTAACCTGACCTCAAGAGTACACCGCCATCCTCTGCTGCACAGTGTGTACTCCCTTTTCCCAGGGCATCCATCATCAGTTACAGTGACGACTGTGATAAACTTTAGGTCTGAAAACATTCCCATGTCTGTTATTGGGCTTTGCAGATTAAAGCTACAATAATCACACAGACTTATAACTCTGGCGAACAGGAAGGAAGAGGAAGCAGGGTTTTAAGCATGCGAGTCGAGCTTGGAATGAATCTCTTTATGGGTACTCCAAGCTTCATTGTTGTGGCCTTCTTTTTCTTTTTTTTGGTACAGGATGTAAGGTGTCCACTCAACGCAAAAGGAAGAGTAAAAATGCTGCCAAAGTGCTGGAACTCCGGCCACCATTCAGTTTTCCTGACCTTGATTCTCCCACAGGGAGTGCTGCACTTTCTTCACGCATGCCATGATAAAATACCGCCAGGTCTGTTATAAGAGAGGGTCAGGGTGTTAATATTGTAAATGACAAAAAACAACCAAAAAAAACCCAACAAAAAAACCCCCCCACCTGTTTCCTTGAATGTTAAAGAATATTTCCTTTTAAGAACTTGCAATAAAGTGTAAAATGTAAAGTGTGAGCACACCGTATAAAATATATTTTTAAGTCTAAAACTAGTCCAAAATTTAACTCGGGTAATAATCGGAATTCAGGAATAACATTTTTTTTTTATTAAGAATAAAATTTAATTCAGATTCTGACAGACAGAAGTAATTACGAATATCAATAGCACATTTTTCTCCCCCAGCTTATATTTTTTATTTATTTTTTTTAAAGCTGTCAGAAGTTTGGACAAACATACTCGTAGATCAATTTGTACTACATTTTTATGATTTTTCAAGACATATTTAAAAAAAAAAAAAAAAAGCAACAGAATTATATAAATACCCAACAAGTGTGGTCAAACTAATCTTAGGCAGTATGTTAGGTTCTTAATAAAAGTAACCTTCTTCTTTTGTTTTTTTTGTTTTTTAAGTTTTGCTGAAAGCATCCTTGGTCTAGCTCAAGTGACCGAGGAGGTAAGGTCAAAATGCTTCATGAACATGTTTTAACACATCAAAAATTAATTAAACTTTAAATATTATTTACAGTGGATCCTCGACTCACGAACTTAAGTCATTCCGAGACTTTGTTCGCGACCCGATTTTTTTGTGACCCAAATCAGTTTTTGATTTATGAAAATAACCTTAATTATCAAAAAATAAAACTAAATGAAATAAACAGATGATTTTAATACTCGTTTCCTTTGCGGTAGATATGTAGTTGCTGGCATAGGTGGACGGCGATGGAGGGATATGGTGGCGGTTCTCATGTTTTGCGATTATTTCTTTCTTTATTTCAACTGTTATACACTTAGGCTTCTTACTCTCACTACCATTTCCACTTTCTTGGGACCCATAATGAAGGGTTATAGTGCAAGAATCCAGAGAAACACACCAAAAAAATGTGCTTGACCTGAACTTAAGATTTTTGCCTTGAAGCATGGGTTAGCTGTCTGTACGTCAGTCAAAGATTTGTTCGTCGGTCGGTGTACATGAACATGAATGTACAATGTACATGAATAACATATAACATATATTACATATTCTTACTGATAAAATGTGTAAGAAGTAAGGAATAACATACAATGTGGCATACTGTTAAAGGTAAATATTCGATTTAGTGTTGGCCAGATGCCGACCTGAAGTCAGCGCTCATCCTGAGGTGCTATATTCCCCACAGAGCACAGCAATTTATCAATAATTCCCATATTTAATTTACTAAAGAACAACATGTCATACATGTATCCGCTTGTTGGATCATCCATGAAACTATTATCACTTACATTACAGCAGAAATAACTTGACCAGACTTAATTCTTTGCTCTTTCTTGATGTTAATTATCCAGAAATACTACAGCTTGCTTTATGAATGAGATTTTTCACTCATTTCAGGGTCGCGGCGGGAAGCTGGTGCCAATCCCAGCTGACTTGGGGCGAGAGGCGGGGTACACCCTGGGCAGGTCGCCAATCCACTGCAGGGTGACACACAGAGACAGACAACCATTCACACACACTCACATTCACACCTACGGGTAATTTAGAGTAGCCAATTAGCCTAATCCCCTCTGTGTGTGCCTTTGGACTGAGGGAGGAAACCGGAGTACCTGGAGGAACCCACACGGAGAACATACAAACTCCACACAGAAAGGCACCCAGGTCAACCCCGGGGATCGAACCCAGTGTGAGTCAACAGTGCTAACCACTACACCACTGTGCCACCTGTTAATCAGAAACAGGAAACTGCAAAGTTCTCTGTCCTGAAAAAATGTCCTACTGAGGAAAATGTACCGAGCATTAAAAAGTACTGAACCGGTAGACTCAGTCTGCAAAATGTGAAACATCTCCTTTTAGAAACCTTTAGCATATCAATTTTTATATATACTTATTTGTTAAATAACAACACTTTTTTCAGTATTAGTGTTATATTATATGGAAAGTCTTCTACAAGTCCTTCTGAATGAGTTGTTACTGTGGCCGGAAATGATAATGCATTTTATACAAAAGTTAGTTCCAGTCTAGTAATTTGATTGGTTGAGGAGCACTGGGTTCTACGAGTGCTGATATTTCACTGTGGCATGTTTCACTGTGTGCATCACTCTACTCATCCACATTCAAATTCCACTTCCTAGTTCAAAAATGCATACTACAGTAGTGTTATCATCAGCGGACATGGCAAATGACACTTTTCAGGAATATAACTTTTGACTTAAAACATGAAAGCTCTTCAGATGAAGACGAAAAGGAAGAAGGGACGCCAGTTTCACCGTAAACACTTAACAGGAATGTACAAATCAATAGGAGCTAGCTAGTCAGTTGGCTATAACATGTGCGTGGCTTCTATAACATGCATGTGGCTTCCATTGGGTATAACATGGAGGTGGCTTCTTCGGGATCTGTTTCCACTCGCGGAGCAGGAATAAACAGAACGTTTGTTCATATTGTGTTCAAAATGTTTACTTACTCAACAATAATTTCTTGTTTTGTTGTTTAAAAGTGATATCGCACTCAAGGTCACGCTGTCTTGTGTGAATATCAGCACGGCTGTGATTAGCTACGGCACACGCCTACTCTGATATCCATGCTGATATTCAGTACAACGGCACTCCCTCTACTGTGTGATATAAGACATTTGACTTACAACTTGCAGTACTGTCAAAGCTGCTGACTGTTCCAGAAAATTGAATCAACACCTCCAGACCAATCAGATTCAAGAGTTCTAATGTAAAGACAAATCTGCTTTTTTAAAAATTTATTTATTTATTTTTTTAAATAACTACTGAAACAACTCCCGAAAACGAATTTTTGATCCTACTACCACATTGGATTTCTAACTGGTAATTCCAGCAGTCACTCTGTTGAACGTTGCATGGATGTTTGCTCATATGGACATCTGCCCTCTCCAGTAAGAAGGGTGAACATTAGTGTCAGTCATGTCTCGGGCTACAAAAACAGTGCCTTGTTGCTGCAAGAGTTCCTGTCTAAATAACTCAAAAAATCTGTTCTTCAGTGGACAGCAGGCCAGCCGCTGCTTATTTTTTCTGATGACTTATTATAGCCCTAAACATGCTGCCTCCACTCTCCAGGCTGTCTGGGTTTAAACATGAGCTTTCTTTGGGTATTTCCCAGTGCACTCTCAGACTACAGGTGCTTACACTGGGAATACCAGGCAAACCACTTACACCATTTATAACGTGGATTGTGGAGGAAATGAACGATGGTTAAGCCTGCAGGGTTGAGAGGAGCTCTGGGGGGACACACCAGAAAAATGCTGGGAAAATCCCACTGAGCTCACTAAAGGTATAGAATAGGTAAGTATAACCCTACACACACACACACACACACACACACACACACACAAAACCCAAACATGTCAGTGTGGTGCTCAGAAATGTCAAATTCCCAACAAGATACTTTTCCCTCAGGTTCAATTCCAATCAAGGATCAACAATAAGGAGTACCAGAATACCGTACTGGTAGCAATACCAACACTATTAATCTGTCTCCTCGAACACAAGGAATTATAAGGATTTAACACAGGCTTGTATTGTACGAGCTTCAACGAGGCTTTGTTTTCTTCTGGTTGCTCTGAGAAACTTTCTCGAAGATTCTCTGTGGGTTTTCCTGGCAGCTTCCCGGTCAACACGAAGGCCAATGGGTGGACAAAGCCAAAGAACAAGCTCCTCAGGCTTTCCATTGTTGGGCCCAGAACCAAGTCCAGAACCAAGAGACTCATAAAAATAAAAAAAATGTAATAAATAAACACAACGAGTGGGCACAGACTGCCCTGGAGCACTTCTCCCATTCCCGTACACTAATAAGAGACCCCACAGTGGGGACAGATGGGAAATCACGAACACTAGAAGGGAAGGGGGGGGTGTGTGTGTGCCAAACACTACTGGCTTAAGATCTGTAGAGGTGATACAATATCCTTTCATTGTAAGCCTGAATGGGTCACTCACATTGTTTTGGCTTGGTACTTTTTTCCACACTATTATAAAAAAAGAGTCAAAATGACAAGTACAGAAATCGCTCAAATCACTACTATTAAAAAAACCCAGCTTTTTTAGAGTCGGAATATTATCAGGCTGAAATATTTCTCACGGAAATGTCTGTACAGTGTCTCAGGTTGAAACTTTGGCCTGGCACTCATGAGAGACAGAGCACGGATCATTAATTTAAGACCTAACCAAGAAATCAAACAGTATTAGATATGCGTGGTGTCTAGACTAGAAATCCAGTTTGCTAAAAAGCCAGGGGCAAGACGTGCGCCCAATGCTTTCATCTCCCCTCTCGTTTTCCCATGGCTATAAAGTCAAATATTCCACACACAGCCATAACCACTGCCTCAGCTAACTTCCCACAATAAGCTGCTCTTTGTTTAGTAGCTCTAAAACCACCAATTAAAATCCGAATGAAGTTCTTGCACTGCACCATCACAGCGGTGTCGCTGCATTACAGCCGTAGATAATTAAAGTAAAATGACTCATTGGAAGGAACGGCTGAGACGGAAGGCATTCCCCCTGTAGTGTTCATTTAAAGCAAAGCTGGCTCTCTCAAGAAAAGACAAAAAGCAACCTCGGCTGCACACACCTGAAGCCTGTACATGCAAAAAGTTACATAATTCACTTGCTCACTGACAGAAATAATAGTTTTGTACATGTAATCGTAATGTCTTGTGAGAAATAGAGACAAGCATACGTTTGGCACATCAGCAACGACGTCCCTGAGAATTAAACCACTGCTGCTAACTGGCACGCCCTGTGATAACTGAGTACAATGCAACTATATATTCAGAAAATTACACCCAACTTTTATAAAAAGAGTTGGCAAATAAACAAATGAACAATTGCCCAAATCAACTCGGTTCAAACCGTCAGTGATTCATTCGTCTGACTCTTTGTGTTTGTACTGTCCACAAGCACTGGCTCCTACAAGATCCAGCTAAAAGCTGAAGTACAGTTGGCTCACTGGCATGTCAATCAAGCACCTGGGAATGAATCTAAGAGGCTGGAGCAAGAACAGGAGATTTGGATAACCAAGAACTGGATATGGCAACATAAGGCGGGTTTTAATTAACTTTTAATTAAAACTAAAAAAATGAGTAATGGAAACACATGAATAAAAAAAAAAACCTCTCAAATATCACAAAAAACGTATAGGCGCACAGGAGGTGGTTTTTTCAGATGATAAAAAAAAACAAACAAACATATTTTTTCACGTCATCCCAAGTCGCACTGACATGCATCGGTGGCTATCAAAATCACGGTGCCGACACTTGTCAACATGTTTAATCAGAACTGTTGATGACGGAGAAAACTTTTTTTTGTAATAACTCACTTCTATTTTGTTCAAAATCACAACGAAAACCTTCTTATAATCCACTGGTCTTATCCAGAAGTGCAATTTGAGAAAGAACGAACCGGAGGTCTGTCTTCTTTTATCTACAGTTGCATGGCATTTCAGTAAACAAACCACCTTTCTAAAGACACAGCCTTCTAAACAGACCAGCAGACACACTGGAAACATGGTATGCTATTTACACAAGCCCCGCTGTCTATAATCATTTTCTGGAACATCTGCAACAGCCATATCATAAAAGTGATTCAAATAATTCCACAAAAAAGCATATATGGAGTCTTTTGTAGTGAAAATCCAGGCTGCTTGTCCGCTACTTTCATATTTGCCTTAATAACACTGGCCAATAATTTATTTTGGTATAGGAGAAATTTTACAGTAATGCAATGGTATGTTTAAAACTTCTAACCATTAGGCTAAAATTTTGTAATGTTAAGTTTGACGACAAGAAAACAAACGAAACAAACAAATCATTTGAACAAACAGGATGAAAAACAATACAAACTTAAGTGAATGAGTACAGGTGCTCCCCGAGTTATGATTTTTCGAAGTTACGATGACGACTGTGATATACAAAAAAAATTGTAAAATATTTAGAAAATATTTTAAATTTGCAGGCAGGGATCGCAGGCAGGCCAGCGTAACAGCATATGACATATACGGACGTTTAGACGACACTCGGAAATACACGGCCGACACCCAGAAGTACACGGATGATGCCCAGGTCACTCACCTTGCGTGATGCCTCACTCTCTCCCGCAGCTCACGGAGTTAACTTGTGTATCGGTGTACTGTACAGTGTATTACCTCTGGGTTTTTTTTTTGTGAGTATTAACGGAACAGCTTCAGTGGCGGCTGTGTGTAGCCGGAGCTCAGTATTTGTGTAGCGGGGTGTCGCGGCTGGGTGGAGCTCAGAGACGCAGTGCTGCTGCCTACATCAGGTGTGGACCTCTCTGACAATCTCTCTCTTTTGACAGAAATGTGATTTAAATGAAGTCTTCAGTGAGTCTGTGTGGTCTTCTACAGGAAAAGGGGTAGGCTAGTCTAAGCTAGGCTATGCTGGGCTAAGCGAGGCTAAGCTAGGCTGAGATACCTAAGGTTCAAGTGAGTATGGGTGAGGCAGAACACATCTCCATTGTAACTTGAGGACTACCTGTATAGCCCTCTCTATTTACAAACAGCAGGCTTTTACGGTAATATAATACAACAGCGGGTAGAAACAACTGAGCTTTAGCTTTATGCACAGAACCGCTTTATAATAAAAAAATATATTTATATATGCTTTGTGCTAGTCAGAAAAATAATGACTGACTTTATCTGAGTAGGGACGTTCTTTAAAGTTGAATAAAATGAAAACTAAAAGATTTTCAAATCACATGAGCCAATATTTTATTCACAACAGAACATGGATAACATAAGAAATGTTTAAACTGAGAAATTTAACAGTTTTATGACAAAATGAGCTAATTTCAAATTTGATGCTTGCTACAGGTCCCAAAATACCTGGGACTGGGACAGGGACATGTTTACCATGGTGTAGTGTCTCCTCTTCTTTTCAAAACAGTTTGAAGACGTCTGGGCATCAAGATTATGAGTTTCTGGAGTTTTGGGGTTGGAATTTGGTCCCATTCTTGCCTGATATAGGTTTCTAGCTGTTGAAGAATTCATGGTCGACTTTGACGCATTTTCCGTTTAATGATGCGCCAAATGTTCTCTATAGGTGAAAGATCTGGACCGCAGGCAGCCAATTCAGCACCCGGACTGTTGTAATGGCTGCAGTATGTGGTTTTGCATTGTCCTGCTGAAATACACA
>JAQMCW010000005.1:1324268-1334747 GCA_030068335.1 Chrysichthys cranchii
TATAAGAGTGTGGGAAAGGTTAATAAGAGAGTGGAAATGGTTTATAAAGCCTTAAAATATATATAAATAATAAAAATTAGTGTGACTTCGCAGTATTGCGGTTTCACCTTTCGCGGGGCGGCGGCGGAACGTATCCCCCGCGATAGGCGGGGGTTCACTGTATATAATTTTAAACATTTATTGATAGGTCACAGACAGTGTCATATGTACATATCACACAGTGGACACTAATATATCATCTGCATTTTACCTAAGCAATGTCTCCGTGCCTTTTACACTTGTACATTTATAATTATTCTCAGTGCTCATACAACAAATTATTTTTAGACTGATGTGACTTTTGCTCCTGAATCTTGGATCATGTATACAAAATATGCATTCATTAAGAGCTGCTTGCAATAAAGGAAGAAGCCTGAAATTTCAGTGATATAATGTCCTTTTTTAGGGAGTTTTTATTTTCTGTCATTCTTGAGGCACTTTTTAGAGAATAAAGAACAAAAAAAAAACCCCACTTTCCAATCTGTTGAACTTCAGTGTGCTTAACTAAAGGTATTGTGTGATTGATTAGATCGTTTTTAATGTCTTTAAATAAAATGCCATTTAGACACCTCTGTCTTGCAATTCAGCCATTTCTCCACTGGAATTATTTTAGAAAAACTTTTATTTTACGTTTATTTTATTTTACACAAGTATTTTTTAGAATCCCGAAAAAGATATCTAAATACGAGCAACTATATCCAGATGTCCAGCCACTGCAGTCTTGCTCCTCAGTGCGTTGAGGATCTCAGGACGTCTGGATCCTCTGTTGAATGTCTTCATGCTTCATATAAAGGTGACCTTTAAGTTAAGTTCAGTGTAGATCCGTGCTCTTACTCGTACCTGCTTCTTGGCTGCGATACGAATCGGTGTGTGTTTACGTTCCAGGCGTTTTGTCCATGTTTACAGAGAGCGGATCTTCTTCTTCTCAATGAACAGGACGTGCCGGTTCACTGTGAAGGGAAATAAAATGAAATGAAATGTCATGAGAGCAAGAACGTGCAATTGACTATTTATTTTGAAACCATAAATAAATTTTCGATTTGATTCGAGAACACGTCGCTGAAAACAAACTAGTTTATCTAAAGCAGAGACACTGAGACTCTACTGAACTGCTCAACACGGCAACATCATTTACATGGAAAAAAAAACAACTAACCAAATGTACAGAAATCCAAATGATAAAGCCAAGCGAATAAATCACGAGAGGATTTTTCATGGAAAAACATCAAAGAGCATCATCATAAGTGTTACATGTGAAAGAGCTATGAGGTGTAATTGGGTTTAAGTATTCAAAAAAAAAAAAAAGTACAAAATGATTGGTGTGACTTAAATTTAAGATACTGGGAGCAGATTTGATGGAACTGATTAAGCTTTTACAAAATTAGACCAAAAAAATAAATGATTTCAAATTATTCGTTCCGTTTGTTTCTTGAACATATGGCGATGATTCACTCACCAGTACTAATAACCAGATGGGTATTTTCTGCTCAGTATTAATGCAGCAAAATAAGAGCAACAAAAAGCTACAAGCTGCTTGTAAAATACGAGGAAGCCTTCAATTTCAGTGAAAAAAAAAAAACAACAACTTTTGTTTTTCTTTTTAGGAGTTTGGGTAATGTTTTTTTTTTCTTTTCTTTTCTTTTTGTGAAGAACAGAAATCTATTCATTGAAGTAGTGAACCTAAGACGGGCTGTGGGCATTTATTAAAAACTACATGATGTTTTAATGTCTTATAAAAATAAAATAAATGTTTAATCTCAAGCTGCATTTCAACTGTTGCATCATTTTCCTTAAATGAACACAAAAGCCAAATATGCAGGAAAAATACAAATCATTTCCTGATCTCATTTACTTGGTTTTCTCACAGTTACACTGCCAGGCGAATGTTCCTGGACGCCCTAGATTTGACCTTTTTTTTTTTTTACGTTTGTTTGTTCAAATAACAATCGTATTAAAAATATTCTCAAATTTGGCCAAACTATAGGAATACAGAAATTGAAAAATGTTATTAAATGTTTAGTGAAATGAGAAATGTTACACAGAATATTTTTTACCAGAATCAGAAAACTTTAATGATCCCAGAGGAAATAACTTAACTAATTATCTGTTATATAACATTCCATTAAAAATTCCGTATAATCTAATAAGAAAAGCCCAAAATCTTGTTACTCTGATTAGTAATTAGGCACTAAACGCTGTAAAACTCACACACACACACACACACACACACACATATATATATATACACAGGGCCGGATTAACCATATGGGCCACTGTTGCGTAATGTTAACGTAACATTATATACACACACACACACACACACACACACACACACACACACACACACACGCTTTCTTTTTTTCGAGATGGATTCAGTTCTGGATTCGGATCAGTTCTGGACCATTGTGTTCAGTCGGTTGCAGTGAAAGTGACCGAACAGTGGAACTGTAATAAAACTGTAAGAAACTCCAGGAGTTCAAAAACATTTGACTTGCAGTCCTGTTTGACTGCGTCTCTTCTACATCAAACTGAATGAAAATGGAAAATTGGGTTGGACGATTATTTGATTACGAATCGAAATCATAATTTGACACAATGCAGCTAGCAAATCGCAAAGGTTGAAATGTACAATATACTCTATGCAGCACGTCTGACACAGGGTTTTAACTGTCTAGTAAACTAAATACTATTTCAGAGTCGTTTGTGACGGTTACTCTGTATGGGAAGGATTCACAATGGCCCTGAGAGGTAAAGAAAATTTTATTCGGAAATTATTATTATTATTATTATTATTATTATTGCTGCTGTTATTATTATTATTATTATTATTATTATTATTATTATTATTATTATTGCTGCTGTTATTATTATTATTGTTGTTGTTGCTGCTGTTATTATTATTACTATTGTTGTTATTATTATTATTGTTGTTGTTGCTGTTATTATTATTATTATTATTATTATTGCTGCTGTAATTATTATTATTATTGCTGCTGTTATTATTATTATTATTGTTGTTGTTGCTGTTGTTATTATTATTACTATTGTTATTATTATTGTTGCTGTTATTATAATTATTATTATTATTATTATTATTATTATTATTGCTGCTGTTGTTGTTATTATTATTGCTGTTATTTCTTTATTTAACTTTTCTTTATATAACTCGATACTTAGATTCCGCTCCTGAGCCGTAAGTCACTTATATCAATGTCAAAGTTCGTTTACCGAAAGGTCAGATTATTTTCTTATTGGAATTGTTTTCTCTTTGTACTGTTATAACTTTATTTATTTAACTTGACACAGTCACAGGTCTGACGATAATTATTCTAACACAAATCAAACCCTAATATCGGTCAGAAAAATCGCAATGATGTATTTTCCCAAAATAGTCCAGCCCTAATGTCTGGCTCCTTAATTAATGCTTAAAACTACTTAGTAATTCAGCTGTAAATAATCCATATTAGTTCTTTAATAATTAAATAACTAAACATAAATGATTAGGGTGATATTATTTCCTGGTTCCTTTTTGAATACTTAAGTACATACTTACTGGCATTAATATCACGTATTCTTTGTGCCCCCACAAGTAAAGTGATAAATCATTTCTTTTACACTTACTCTTAAATCACTAGCAGCTACTTAAGTGTTAGGAGTAACTGACTGCTGATTATAAATAGCTGTGAATTATTTACAAGGATAAGTTGCCTGCCAAAGATTTAGGATTGATGCACACTGAAAAAGCAATGCAATATTTCTTCAGTAATTAATAAAATAATTCACATGATAGTCTGCTATGAAGTCACAATTTGAAAATGTGGAATTGCAACAATATTCAGACCTGAACGCAGTTGGAATATCATCAGGCATCATCCTGATTTATTTAATTTCTATAACTGTTTAAGATTAATTCCTAGATTGGTATACTTTCATTAGCTTTCTTTTACTTTTATTACTTTCATGGAGAACTGAAATGGAAATACCTGACTGTTCCCTAAGTTAATAAGTCTTTACGCATTAAATAAGGAGCCACAAAACAATACAGTAGCACAAACCTCAGCTAGGTTTAGTTCTTAAATCGGGATTGACTTAAGATAGCGCAATAATAAATAATAAATAATAAATCAGTAATAATCATGTTATATTTTTATGAAGCCAGATTTCATTTGTATAAACAATACATTTGATTTATTTGTGCATTTTTACCTTTTTCTGACTAAACATTATTTCATTTGATGGAGCAGGCACAGTGTCAGGGTCAGCCCCAGGCGCTCAGCTCACAGCACACAGAACAGCTGATATCTTGTCTACATTTTGCTGAACATCAGCTTCCGAAGACTTTTGTAGAAAGCTAGTAGAAAATCCAGTGATTTTTTTTTTTTATAGGGCTTTTTTTCCCAGAGTTAGAGGGCTTTAAAATTCAGACTTTAAATATAATCGGAAACCTGGTTAGTGTTAGCGAGCTCGCTTATGGACAGTCCATTTAAGAGAGTTTTGTTAAAAACGTAAAATGTAAATTACTTAAGAACATCATTGTCTTTTCTGTTGCTCTGTAAATTATTCAGCTTTCTGAGTGTAGAATTATTCTGGTCCAGCTTTGTGAACAAAATCCCAAACTGAACTGATATTTTTGTACCTGACTCCAGCGAACACCTTAACTTTTAAAAATGAAGTTTTGCTTTTATTATTATTATTATTATTATTATTATTATTATTATTATACAGCTACATCATGCAACAAACCTAAACTGAACTCTCCACAAAAAAAAATTCTAGAATATTTTCTAGGTATTTTTTCTAGAATTTTGGTCGTCAATATTAATAGAATCAATCATGTTTGCTTATATATATATACACACATTTATTTTTTAACATCAGGTAGAATGTTTTACATGTTTTTCTAATATTTAAAAAAAAGTAAGCACTCATGACATTAATTTTAAGAATCTGTGTATGTTTGTAAATAAACACTGCATGAAAGGATCGAATGTGGCTTTGTCTGAAAGTGACTGGCAACATTTCAAAAATGAAAGCACAATGTTGGCAAAATCCGTTTTGGGGATATCTAACACCGGCTTGTAAAAGAAATGAATAAATCAAAGGACGTTTTGAGTTCCTCTTGCAAACCCATTCGGAAAACAAGGGGTTGAGTTTTACATTCTACAGCTTTTTTCTCCAGGTATGATCACTCGCTTCCCCCTTAAAACATAACAACAACAACAACAACAACAATGATAATAATAAATATATATATAAATAAATAAATAAATAAAGTGCTGGGCAAACATCTTAGGCATATGCAAAGAAATACTGTAAATCAAAGGTGCCTTCAAATATTTTTATTAAATATTTCAACATAAAAAAATACCATAAAGAGCAGTAAACAGTAATAAAGTATTTGGTGTGACGACTCGTTGCTTTTTTTCTTAAATAGTAGTTCCACGTACAATTTGCGCGGTTTTATAAGGAAACGTCATATTTTTTTATGCAACAGTTAGCAGCCTTCATTACGGTTTTCCCCCGAAAATTGATTGCTTACATAATATGCCACTTTCATTACGGACATACAAACTGTTTTTTGTAATGTTGTCTTTTACAAGTTCATTATGAATAAATGAATGAATCAATCAATCAATCAATGTAGAAATAATTACAATCCAACCTTAATATCTAAAATACAAATAGCAAAACCTCTGATAACCACAAAACAACTATTACCAAAGTTAGACAGTAAATGTGTAGTTAAAAAACTTCTGGCAAAATCTTGCATTCTGGTTCGTCACAAAGATACGCAATGATTATAGAGCTTCTGATGGCTTTCCTACACTTTTCTGGTCAAAAGCTTCAGAATGTTGAAGGCTGTGTCTGATTGGCTTCCTGAGTTTATTTCATGCACTAGTTTCAAGGTGAGAAACAAACTTTGTGAATACCGTGAGCCAATGAGCATTTTGGAAAAGATATGGACACTGAATTAGAAAAAAAGGTTCATGGTATTTTGTCTTTAAAAGTGATTTGATTTTGGCTTAAATCAGTGGTGAGGACAAGTGGTCAGGTGTAATGTTAGTCAACAGGCTTTGCTTACTGTGTAGTGCTTCTTTGTCATGTTTAGTGACAAAAAAGTACCAGCCTCTTCAGTAAAAACTACTATTTCACTAAATTTATTCACTAAATGTAGTCCATTTAATGGGGAAAACCCCCCCACCATGAACTACTCACATATTAATCTTTATAATTAACATGCAACATGAAAGATGTATTTTGTAATGCCATCCTGAGCTGACGTTTTTCAGTTTAACTCTTGTTACTGACATCAAACCTAATCTTTATCCCTTATGTCTGAATTTGTTGTTTATTAGTTTTTTTCTTGTCATCCAAATGAACGGCATCCAAATGAAGTGCATTAACAATGCCCTGCTGGGACATCAGAGCCCTGAACATCCGCCAACAAATCAGCCCCGGAATCACAAAAGACACCACAAACATTTCGATAGAAACATAATGAATGTGTCCGAGGGTGGAGTTTTTCCTTTTAAATACCTATCGTATTTTATCGTATCTTTTGTAAAAGGTACCTATAGGGTCGTGTTTGCGCAGCACCAGTTTTTCTCGGAGTCGTCCTCTCTTGGTGTTGAAGCAGTAACCTGTCCCTGCAGCACTCATCATCTGTACCAACACAGTCCTGAAGATCAAAAAAAAAAAAAAAAAAAAAAACCCTGAAAATTCAGCAGATATACAGGGTGTACATAAAGTCTCTTTACAATTTTAAAAATGTATTACAAAGGCCATTCATGGGATGTGTTCGCCAGATTGGTTCTATGTACTCAGTGATTATCAAAGTTTTTAATCGCATTGTATTTGTGGTTTTCAGGCACTCTGCCAGTGGAATAGGTTCTGTTAAATGAAACCCTAAAAAATGGCCACACCTCAAGAAAAGGCACAGACAATGGTCTACTGTAACAAAATCGGATCCGCAGACTATGGGGTTATGTTAAAGATCTTGTATGTCGAAGAAAGATACGGGACACCAACAACCTGAAGCAAAAGATCACTGATGCCTTCGCCAATATTGATGAGGCTATTCTACAGCCAACATGGCAGGAAATCGACTACGGTCTTGACGTGCTTTGTCCAACTAATGGTGCCCATATAGAGGTGTATTAAATGAGGCAACAAAATATGAATTCAATATCAACTCCTCATTGTGTAATAATTACCACAGATTTATTTTCTCATTTGCTTTTGTAATAACATTTTTAAATGGTAAAGAAACTTTATATACACCCTGTCTAATACTACAATACCTCTCTCCATGGCACCATGAGGCATTAGAGGAAGTCAGCAGAAAAACATGATGGATACATTAACTCAAGTTCAACTCCTGAATTAATAGTGCCACAGTGAACTTCATACTGAATACCTTTAGTATCATACTGAATACAATTAGTATGAATTATAAATATCAGTATTATTATAAAATAATAATAACAATAATACTAATAACAATAATACCAACAACAACAATAATAAAACTAATAACAATAATAATAACAATAATAAAAATAATAATAACAATGCTACTACTACTACTACTACTACTACTAATAATAATAATAATGATAATTATTTTTTTATATAAATAAATGCATTATAAATATATACACAGCCTAAATGAAGCGCTTGAATTGGTGAAGGGGTGATATGACTTACTTAGATTTGCTCTTGGCGACTAAAAGTTTCAGGAAACAAAGAAAATTTGTATTTGTTATATAATAACTGACATCATCACATCTCCATTTTGTACAATACATAATTATATATTGCACGTGCGCAGTGTAACTAAGCCTACATCAGTTCAAACATAAAGCAGGGGTTAACAGTGCATTTAGCTTCAGTGTGGTGGCATTCAAATTAAAATCTTATTATGAATTTAACATTAAACGGCTGGAAAGAGTGATTTATAACACTTATATAGCTACAGATATTAAAGCACTAAGCAGAACCCTCCGCTTATCCAGCTTGCTAACCAAATACTCTACGGCTCATATCGCTCTTTTTTTTATTTATTTATTTTTTAAAAATAAAACAACACATTATCGGCGGTGCAATTTCTCCTTACTCACGGTTCACTACGGTGAGAAACATTTTAACACAATGTTTTACAGGATGGTTACGATAAAGTCACATTGAACTGAAGAGGAACAACTTCCGCAAGAATTATTTTAAACTTCCGGGTTATACCCGGTCGCACACCCGTATTTAACCAGTTTTTGAGTAAACACCGCTCTGTGTTTTTTTTCTTCCTACCCGTATTTTGAAAACACTTCCTACTATGTTAGGCATGCCTAAAGCGTGCACATCGATTGGCCAATTGTACAGGCTGTCAAAATTCTGTTGGCCAATCGTAGTTCAGGAGGCGGGGTTAGGAAGCTTGATGGAGAGTAATAACGCTGCATAGTCAGTTCCAGACTCCACAGGAAAAAACACAAACAAACCAAACATAAACTAAATGAATATGAGTAAATGATGAATGTATGAATAAATGAATCAAATAAACGCAATAAGTGGTATTTTAGGTTGATCACGTGGTTGTGAAGTTAGTATTGTTTTAACTTATTATTATTTAAATGTTTTTTTTTTTTTTTACCTAAACATATATACAGAGGGGCCCAAAAATGTATACACTATCTATGCCTAATTTTTAAAGCAAGATGGTGAACCACCTCACTACCACCAAGACATGAGAGTGAAATATGACTTACAGCCACCCTTTGATGTCTATATAAGTCTACTATTACAGCTTTTATGCAGATATTTTTCACGTTGAAGTGTGTATACATTTTGTGGGCCCCTGTGTACATACGTATACTGTACATACCTCCACCATATTCTGCTGTGGGTTTGGGGTTTTCCTTGCCTGATTTGTGCAGGTCACCTGCCATCTGTCGCTGCTGACCTGGAAGCATATTGTGTTTGTGTTTGATGGTGGATAATAGGATTTTACATTATGAGTGATTTTTGACAACAATAACAACAACAATATTTTTTCTGAAAAGTTCTTAAGGGAACAGAAGATATGCAAATGATCTCTCCAATTGTTTCTAGGGGGGGAAATATAATTACTATACAATCATTTTATAATAATCTTTCTAACAATGATCTCTCTTAAAAATTTATGTTAATGTTGTTAACAATACAAAACAAATTAGGAACTTAATAAACCACTCAAGAAGTGGCAGGGTGGTGTGGTGCAGTGGTTAGCACTGGCAAGAAGGTCCTGGGTTCGATCCGTAGGGTCGACTTGGGCGCCTTTCTGTGTAGAGTTTGCATGTTCTCCCCGTGTCTGTGTGGGTTTCCTCCAGGTACTCTGGTTTCCTCCCACAGTCCAAAGACATGCATGGAGGGGATTAGGCTAATTGGCTGCTCTAAATTGCCTGTAGTTGTGAATGTGACTGTGAATGGTTGTCTGTCTCTGTGTGTCGCCCTGCGGTGGATTGGAGATCTGCCCAGGGTGTACCCCACCTCTCGCCCGAAGTCAGCTGGGATTGGCTCCAGCTTCCTCCCGTGACCCTGAACAAGATTAAGTGGCAGAAGACGAGTGAGAGTCAACCCCTAAAAGCCCTATGACACCTATATGCATCATCATCATCATCATCATCAGTAACTGCTTTATCCTTGTCAGGGTCATGGTGGATCCCTGGAACAGTGTGTGTATGAGGTGATAATTCACCCTGACTGAAACCCCAGTCCATTGCAGGGTGCCATGAACACACGCCTTCATGCCACGTTAAAGCCAACCCACCTACCGGTATGTTCAATGGGAAGTGGGAAAAAATTTAAAAACCCAGAGGAATCCCATGTGGACATGGGAAAAACATATGAATCTCCAGGCACCCCAAGGTCCTGCTGAGATGTGAAACAGCAAGGCTCCCTGCTGTGCCACCATGCCGTCAATATGCATCATAGAAAAGGAAAATTTACCACTAATATTGTCTATAGATTATCAGATAATATGAAAGATGTAGTATGGATGTATGTCTACTACATTAATATTGGACATAAAGAAGGTTGGGGAAGAGACAGGGGAAGCGATACTGCAAAAAACATGCACAGCGTGTTCAGGAAATGAATTTGTTGGACGGTGCACAAGGTGCCACCAGCTGGCAGGAAGTGTGTGAAATAGCCTGCGTCACTGAGGCCGAGACACAACACCCACGGCCTGCACTCTCCCATTCACGCTGCTAAATTAGGCCATGTTCTCCCTGCCTCTTTCTCTCTGCCACTGACATCAGCAGCACGTCATCAGGACTTGGTGTGATGGAAACCAAAGTGCTGAAAAAGGTCCAAGTATCAGTGAGCAGAATAATTTGTGCAATATTAAATATTCCCTCAGTCTAGCTTAAAAATAGACAAAAGGAGAAATGGAAAAAAAAATCACTTTAG
>JAQMCW010000005.1:1377671-1388759 GCA_030068335.1 Chrysichthys cranchii
TGCTGGTTGAATAAAAGTAACTTTAAGTCAAAATTTGCCAGGGGTATGAATAATTTCGGGCTTGACTGTATGTGTGTATGTGTATATATGTGTGTGTGTGTGTGTGTGTGTGTGTGTGTGTGTGTTTAAAAATAAGCTAAATCCTGTTAGCTAGCTTAGTTTAGCTGTGAAAATAAAGAACACTTATAAATATGACTTTAAGAAAATATTCAGAAATTTTGTCAGTATTAGCTCCCATAGCTGCCTAAGGAAATCTGTGAAAATAATATATACACATGAAGAAAGTGACTTCCTTCTTCTTACTTGAGAACTTCCTATGGCCTACTCATATTTCCAATAACACTGAATGAAAAACACACATTAGCCCAGTAGTAGTATATTGACGTGTTCAGAATAACATTTGCGTCCTTAAGTCCGTTATCACAGCTAATACTAAGGCTCAAGATCTGGATAGACAGATTAGCTATTAACACGGTTTCCATTTCATTGCTGCTTGTTGTGACCAGTTTAGCTTTACTGCATCTCTCATTTCATTTCTTTCCTTTACAGAACCTGACTGGAAGTCGTCACCCTCCCAGATACTCTTATGATCCCTCCATCTTTGCCTTCCGCTCTCTGAGCACCGCCCCTCCATGCAGTCCTTTGCTCTCCAGCGAGGAAACTCCTTGTGCTTGAGGGAAGCCATTAGACTTTCAGATGAAACAGCACAACTTATTGGAGCAACCTATTTCTCACGTTAGGACAGGAAGAGTTTTATAATCCTGTCATTTACCTGGGTTTTAGCCCAAACAAAGTGCCCAAGTTGACAAAGCAGCAAGTCCCAGGATGTAGAGGTGCATCAGGGAGATGGGTAATGTTGTCTTGAGATGTTTTACCCTTTCTGACTGTCTGACCATATCTCAGGAAAAAATCCTTTCACACTTTCTACAATGTCAAGGCCATGGCCCCTTATTGCTGAAATCATTGAATAATTTCGTGGTTCTTGAATAACTCCGCACATTTGGCCCTTTCCTGATGTTCAGGTATAGTTATTCAATTGCCATTGTACTAATGTGGATTTTGGCTATTTGGCTATTGGATCATGCAGAAAGTCTACATCAAGAGCTTTGGGTGATAAAGGAAATGTAATGTGGCATAATTTGCAATGTGAGGATGGACTTTATGGAAAGAGTGGACTTTTTTTTTGGTTTAAAAGGTATTAATTACTGCAACTGTCACCAGAGAGGCTGGCGTTCTGTACTTCTTTGCAGTTGTAATAATCAAAGAACTAAATTCATGCCTTTTGGATAGACCAACAATCGAAATATAGACTCAATATTAATTGGTTACCTTGCGTAATCCTCAGATCACGTTCATCCATGTCTGCCGTAGTGCTTGCCCGATGTGTACTGTTCTTTGACAACAATATGTCAATACACGAGTGAATAAAGAGGAACCTGGTACTATTCCAGCATTAGACAAAAGCCGGTTTTACACTGTGTGATTACAGCGGTCTTTATTGCTTCTCACACTGTGTGAGACGATCCCGATAAACTCATGGCCAAATTCAATACCAGACTGTGCAGTGATGTGAGCGTTTTCACAATAGACGTGCAATTAAATAAAATGACTATCCGCTGCCTCCGTCGATCAGTCCGATCAGGGGTCATGGGGATGGAAAAATTACTTTCCTTTTAAATGACTTGAAAATGAAAGTAAGCTGGAGGTAATAAGGATCATTTTCTGTCTGTTTCATGTATGATTTAGCATTACCACTAATGTACCTGTAGCTCTCCTTTGAGTTTCGCATCACGCTACGCCGTCCACTTATTGACGACTTTTAGATGAGCGTCTTCTCAGTGCCCATACTCTGAGATGTTAATGCAGATATCTAAACTCGTCATCCATCACTGGTTGCAACGGCCCTAAATTTGCTCCCGTCGAGCACGTCACGTTACACTCTCTAAGACCGTCGATCTCAACTGACGACCAAAGAATTGATTTACAACGTACGATTTCTGTCTGCAAAAGCGACGGGGCCAAAAATTGTACAGTGTAAAGCCGGCTCAAGCACATGAAATCATCTGACCCATCGCAGGTTTAGGACAGAGAGCGTACTCTGTGTTTATGTGCCTAATATACTGGGGCTGCAGTATAGAAGCTCCTTTGCCATGCTTGAATGTTTTGGACCAAGTACTCATTATATCAATACTCATTATATTTCATCACGACTCCCTTTCCGGGTTAAGCCTGAGTTTAGCTTCGCTATTTTGACGGCACTCTTTCGATCTTGAATTGTTTCGGTTAAAGAACACACACAATGCTGAATATGAAACATAGAAATATGGTTTGTTTCAAGTATTTTGCATATGTACTTGTGTAGGTCTTAACTATGTACTGTATTGATTTGTACCTAGCTTTTCAATGAATGTAGCCTACTCTTGTAGGGGTCAATATGTTTCTGCAAAGTCTAGGAGAGCTACAAGGAACTTTTTTTTTAGTTACCCATTTTAAATATATCCACGCAGAAGAAATGTATACACCTGCCGGTCGGACAGTGCCTACATGATTGCAACATGTAAGAAGCCTCTAGTCATTTTTTTTGCCATGATAAATAAATGTCTCTTGGCTCCAGTGATGTGGACTTTGTCATAGTTCTTGAATTCATGAAGATCACGTTTTTGCCTCTAACACAGTTGCTCGAATGTTTTTCAAAACACATTCCCCAAATCTGATAACTCTTTACCCTCATTTTGTAACATGAGCACTATCTTTCCAGCAGTGGAGCGTGGAGTGCATGCACAATTTAAGTTCCATGAGCTGAAGCAGTGGCCTCAGTGTGCTTCAGTGCCGAAGAACTGGTTCCAAAGGGATCAGAAACCCAGAATTTGGTACTACCAGATGCTTCCTCATTGGCTTCAATGATTGATCTATAAACTCGTACATGAGTAGAAGTATCTCATTGGGTTTTGTGGGCATATTTTGGTTTCCGTTCTGTGCCCTTATTTCTAGTTCGCTCGTATGAGAGTGTAGAATGTCATCACGTGTGACGGGTTTTGTTTTTTCTTGCGCAGGGTCCAAAAGTCTGATGCCAATACTAGGAACTGGTTTGTTGATTCAGTTATGTTAAACCAAAGCAAATGGGGCAAATTATGTCTTAAACAAATCACACTTCGGTCACATCTAAGGCATTTTTGTTTTTCCTGATGAGGAAGGATGGTATATCATGTCATACATGTAGCGTAGTTTTAATCCTGTCGATAATCAGTGTTTAATTTTTTCTCGTAATTCATTGGTCGTTAATGATTAGTTAACCTTTGAATGAAACGAACTGAAAGGCTGGGTTAATAAGTATCATCGGAGTAAAATGTAGCACGGTAGTGAATTTATCATTTTGGACCCTGCTCTGTGTAGCGTAACTTGCATAAGCCTGGCAGCAATGTAAGGTCCAAATCCACCCTCGAGCTGCACACTGGTTCCAGCGTGGGCCGAGTCCACCGGCCTGCTCTTGCCAGGTCCCAAGCAGAGCGATAAGCTGTGTGTTTGTGTATGCGAGCATGGAGGATGACGTAAATACACAGCAGTATCGCGCTAAGCCAGAGGAAGCCGGTCAGGAGTGGCACAATTATAGTCAAGGAAATGTGCATGATCGAAAGATACACGTGAAGAATGTGGCCAGACGAGTCATCGTTCTCTGTTACAAGTGAGACGTGTTTATAAAAAAAAAAAAAAAAAAGGTGGACTATTTTACTGACGGGATCCTGGCACTCATCCCCTCTCCCAGCGTGTCCTTCACTTATCACTACAGCTTCAATTACTGTAATTATAGCTCATTAAGTGCACTCCAACCAATAAGAGATGTTTTCATGATGAGTGCGCAGAGGAGGAACATCCTGAAAAAGCAGATATTAATGTGTTTCGGTGTTTTACATATTATTATGTGTTTCACTTTTAGAACTGCAGCTGGTAGTGATAAGTGTGGCCAGTACAGGACATTTATCCCTAATATGAACTGCAATCGTATTACATGAAATATCAGGATTGTCAGAATAGTGATGAGAAGCCAAGCCTGAAATGTGAAATACCGTTTGTAGGGGGAATCAAATAAAATGAAGATTATAAAATAATCATATGATGATGTGCAGACATGTATAGCACTTTGGTTAGCGTCGTTGGCAATGTGGATCCCTCTTTCCATGAGATTTTTTTTTCACTGATTAGATAATCATTTCCTCTGGATCTAGCAGTAGTGGCTATCAGAATGCTTACCGACTCCAAAACCATGAAGGACTGCAGTCGCGGTGATTTTCAGGATGCCACAGTAAATTGGGCTGATGAAACAGGTTGAAGCAATTTGATACCTGATGGTATTTTAAGTCACGTTCTAAACAGCTGGCTGCCTCTCAGAGAAGTTCAGAGAGCAATTTTCCTCCCACAGTTACATTAAAAAGATACCTCTTTCCCAGGCTCTAAGATTACCGTGGTGCAGTTTTCCCACTGGAAATTGCCATATGGCGGTATGAAGAGCCAATCAGATTGCAACCTTCAAAATCGTGAGGCTGATGGCCAGAAAAGTGAACAAAAGATATCAGAGTTGCCTGTGGGTGGAGCAACAGAAGCTGAGACGACCGAATGTGTGATCAACCAGTGATCTTGGAACCTTACAGACTGTTGTTACTCCACATATGAGAAAATATTACTTAGATTTATCTTGCATTTGCTTGTGTTTTTTTTAATACACTTCTTATATGGTCTTGCTGTGACTTGATTCACATGCGTGGAAGCACCGGCACAAATTTCGACATTAACTCGTAACTGGGAGATATCACGTTGAAATTGTGTACATTATTCGGAGTTGCGAGATAAAAAGTCATAATTGAGTGGTGAGTCACAATTGTAAGAAAAAGTGGCAATTGCACAATGCTAACTTGCACATCAGAGACAAAACTGCGCAATATTTTAACAGACGTGGCGGAAATGAGCTTCCATGGCCCTCATACGAAGTCTTGGATAACATAAAATCAAGAGGAATTATTTAAAAATAAGAGTAATAAGAGCTGGCTTAAATTTAACTGAGTAATAAGTCATTGGAAAATGTCCTGTTCAGAAAAAAACCCTGAATGATATGAAGTCAGTGTTCAAAATAAAATTACTGAGTTGTTATTTCTGAAATGTAATAAGTGACTTGATTCAATTTGAGCATAATATGTAAAATAAATAATAGCCTATTAATACAGACTTTTGGGACGGACATATTATATATATATAAAAAATTCATGACCCGAATCAGTGTTTCCCATTGAAATTAATGTAAATACAATGAATGTGTTTCAGCCCTCAAAACATGTTTTTAAAGTGTATTATGGGTTTATGTGTGGCAATAAAACATAGAACAAAATTTAAATAACCTTAATTATAGAAAAATAAACCAAAATTAAATAAACAGATGATTTTAATACACGTTCCCTTTGTGGTGGATACGTAGTTGCTGGCGTAGGTGGACGGTGGCAGAGGGATATGGTAGCGCTTCTCATGTTTTGCTATTGTTTCTTTCTTTATCTTCAACTGTTGTACGCTTAGGCTTTTTACTCTCACTACCATTTCCACTTTCCACTTTCTTGGGACCCATAATGAAGACGTATAGTGCAAAAACGCAGAGAAACACAATGGAAAAAATGCATTGAACACATTCGTACCACGAGTGCTTTACCGGAACTGAATGTTTGTGCTGTGAAGAGTGGGTTGGCTTCCTGTACGTCAGTACAAGGATTTGTTTGCCGTGGATTCAAAACCTGCTCGGGAATTTAGTTCGTACGTCTGAACCATACACTGAACCATTTATTTTACAAAAAGAAAAGTAATAAAAATACACTTGTCCTTTACATCTTGTCCAGAACTAAAGAACAATTACACAGCGCTTAAAAAAGTATTGAGTTGTGGAGTCTGTGGGAGGACCTAATCTTTCCTTGGACAAAACAACACACATTCAAGCCAACCCGCCTCCATAACACTGAGTCACTCTTCATTAATATCAAACAGAGGAAACACACACACACACACATAGCACACTCCCCCCACCCTCCTCCGACATGTACATTAAACTCACACACATTTGTGTCACTTGATTCACGGACAGCTTGCTCTCAATCCCAGGATACAGAGCAAGTGTCCAGATGGCTGGTGAACAGACTCGTCCTCTCGGTGTTCGACTAAGGTAACACAAGCCGAACACGGATCCAGCCAGAACATTTGCAGTTCCTCGCTGATCAGCTTAATAACCTCACCCAGGACGGCCTAATATCTCACCCAGGATGGCTAGTGTTACAAATATGTAAGACATGACCAGTATGGTGGACTGAGTCAGCACTGGACCTCTATAACCACGTTAAACTGAGTGAGGAGTAGGAGTTACGAGTAGGGGTAAAGTACTTACAGAAATCCACTAAGCTGCTCCGTTATCTATTAAAGGAAACTCCAGCCTGAAACACATTAAATCTATTTACACGAAATATCTGTGATGGCTTTTAGTGATTCTGGGGCTAATGAATTTGTGAAGGTGTCGGTTGTGCGTCGCGCTGACGACACGAGGGCGTCGCTAGTGCACTTACAATGGCGTTCAGTTAACTGAAATATAACACGTACCACCAGAGGCACTGTGGATAATGTAGGAAGCTATTAACCAAAGTGCAAATGGACCACTGTGTCGATAAAAGAAGTTTACAGAAAATCCATCTGAAAAAACAGACTTAGGATGCCAATGAAGATCGCATGTTAATTATAGATTAACGAACAAAGCCATTCAGGGTGGGTCCTCCCCCCCTTTAAGTGTCCAGTGTGACTAGCTACCTGTGGAGGAACATATCAGGCTTCAAAATGCAGAAGATCCAAGTGCTTGACCTGACCACAGGCAATGACTGCTCCATTAAACCTCTCGGATTTAGTATCCGACTTAGAAAATCCTCACAGTGTTTGCAATTCTCTATCCTTCTCCTCTGCGTCCCCCCGTTTTCCCAGACCCCTTTGCACTGTACACCAAAAACACACAATGTAAGTGCGAGCACAGATGGTAAGCCAAAGAATGCACGAAAATGTCCTGCTCACAATCCGTTTGCAAAGTGCTCAAGTCTCTGTGAACCGTCCCGACTTTTAAGGGAATTGTCTATTTTGTCAGCTGGAGCTGCCCTTTACACCCCTCGCAACGACACCGATGAAAACCTCTTTCCAAGCTCTCAGTAGCCATATTTGTCGTTAAGATGAGTCCGTCCATCACCGGTCTGACCTGTTCAAACAGAGCAGAGAAATGCATTTCGCACAAATCAGCAGTATTCACGGACATGTGTCTCACATCAATGCCTTAATTGGAAGCAAATCAAAAATGCTCAGTGGAAACTTCTCGAAGCGGAACAAGCGGCAACGGGGATCATTTATCAGTCTTTTAGCTCGAGTTATGTCATGTTTTTGAAGGCCAAAATGAACGAAAAATTCCTGGCACGTTCAGAAAATCTTGCTAATTTGCTTTATATTGATATAAGCACACGGATAAATAATCTGACCTGCATTTAGTGATACCCACAAAACTCCAGAAAAGGCAAAGCTCACATTGAGCACAAAGAGCAAAATGATAATAAAACACCATTAGAGTTCCTCTCACAGTAATGCACCCCAGTATGGTGTAACACTTGTGTCAAAAGTCACGAGCGTGATAAAACATCCTCACGAGCAAACTGGTATTTCACAAACACAGATATTATCTGCCACTTGTGCAATACAAGTCATGGTTCATATGCTGTTAATGGCTGTTAATATTTGGATATGTGAAATAATATAATTTGCTCGTACGAGTTATCACACTCGGGACTTTGGACATAAATCTGATGCCATAGCTTAGCCGTTGCAGCACATTAGCTGAACGGCTAGTCTTATTGGCTTTTCCCACTAAAGAAATGCCCGTTTCATTACATCATTGGCGCAATTTAACTAACGAAGTTATTTAAACTTGACGACATAATCTGTATCTAAAATTTGCAACTCGCACCAATTATACCATTTGCATAATATTAAATTTGGATCGTACATGGATACGTAAATTTACCCAAAGCCAGGAGCTCTCGTAGAACAGGAATATTTCCCCCCTCCGAACTAACTGGAATTTTATGAATACCACATTTGTTATGTAAATGTTCCTGTGAACACTTTATGAAAAATCTGTTTATATTCAGTTTGATAAAAGAGGCCCAGTGTTCCTTTTCTGATTTCACAAACAGTCTTTCTGCCTATCTGCATTAAAATAAGAAGAAGAAAAAAAATCCAACCTCAAATCTTAACGCTATCTTACTGTGAGCCATATGGCGGATACAACCGTGCTGTGGAAGTCATTAGTTTCTATATTGGGATGGCATTAATGTTACAAGATCAAGGCCCAGACTTTCATACCATGTAAAAAGGTTGGGGCTGTCTTCAGAAACGAGACTTTATCTTATCGTAACGCAATAGTTTTGTTGTCAGCGATTTGAACAAAAATGCCTTGTGATTACTTGATTTCCCATAATTACTAATTGCTGTGGGTTGCAGTTGTGTTATACATTCACTTCCCTCTTTCCCTCGCCTCCAGACCGACTTTGGTTCAGGTACTTACCCGGCCCGAAACCATTTCTAGGCCAGGCATGATTTGTGTCATATCAGCGTATTAAGGGTTGTCTGATCAACGAGCAGAAAACACTAACAACCGCGCTGAGTATGAAAATGAATACAAGTACCACATGCTGAATGAAAACTAGTTCATGAGCATAAATAAAAGAAATGATCCTGGCTAAAATTCATTTACGCTTTTGTTTTCCTGATTAGCAAAACCGTTAAGCAAGCGGCTGCTACAGTACCTGCTGGAGGCACCCACACGCAGTAATCAGGGTCGTCCTCTGGGTACTGTTTGGACACGGTGCTTGGAGGCTGGAGGGAATACACAAATATATCATTACATGCGTGAATAAAAGACAAACTACACGTTATGTACTGTTGAGCGTTCGGGTCCAGAATGATTGGCTCCTTTGGTAAAGCTACATAACAATATACCTTTGTGCTTGATCTGACAATCCAAATATCTCCAAAATTGAATCTTTAATCCAAATCACACAGTCAAACGTCACACAATTATTGGCACCCTTGCGTTACTTTGTGTGACCGCCCTACCGACACTAGCATCAACACGGAGTCTTTTGCAATAATCCTCGACAAGATCTCATCTAAATCTCAGAGTACTCCTTAAAGCTCACTCTCTCTCCAGATGCTTCAGGGTTCTCTCCTCTTCAGTTCATCCCAGGTTTTCAAAGAGGTTTAGGTTGCGGGAACAGTCACGGCCGTGTCAAAAGCTCAATTAATGTGGTCATTGGATTACTTTTATGTGGGTATAGATGTATGTTTTGCATCAGCACTCTGCTGGAAGATCTAACCATGTCCCAAGCTGTAACCAATTTTCATGAAATCCTCTGCTACTTTCATGAAGTCCATGATGTTAAGGTTAGCAAGGCGTTTGGAGGAAAAACAGTCCCACAGCATCACAGACTCTCCACCACACTACAGTCAGGACTGCGTTCTTTTCTGTGTCCTGAAATTTCCTCATATTGAGTGTTTGTTGTCTGTATCTGACTACAGAACTCAGTTCGGGCATCATTCAGCAAACTTGCATAGTGAGATGAAAGAAAATGCAATGCTTTTTTCCCCTAGGATGATTTCCAAATAGACTGAAGGCATGAAGATGCGCTCTTATTGCAGTTGTCGACCCTAAAATACCTAAAAAATAAATGAATGAATGAATGAATGTGCTTCTCTCTCAAACCATCCTCCTTACTGTGCATGGGGACAAAACACACTTCCCATCCTCTTGCAGGTTATTTTCAAATTATTAACAGGGCACTTCCAAATGTGCAGCTAATTTTATAGCCGTTGCCTAATTTATGAAGATCAACACACCTCTGTCTCATTTCCTTTGTGTATTCTCTTCCCCATGCTGATGAATAATCAAGGAATTATAGCCTCAGCCACACCTCATATTTAAACACCCGCCAAACAGGAAGTGGATCACTTCAGAGTTCCTAAACACAGGCGAACTTATAAAAATAAGTTTTAAAAATATAAAACAGGAACAGGCTTGAGTTACACTGTATTTAAGAATTTCCAAGTCTACCCATAATTGTCACATTATTGGTTTTGTTAAGAAACTTTCTAATGGTTTAGTGTTGTTAGGTTGTTGTGGTTTTTTTCCTTAACAAAGAATTTACTTCAGCTCAAATTTCCTCTTTGGGGAATATGAAAGTATGTCATCAGAGTGAAATATTGTCATAATCTTTCTACCCATCTTCACTAAGGGAGCAAATGAATCCAGAGATAGCTGAAGGTTCGTCAGAGAAAATAACACGTCAAATGTGCGTCATGAAATCAAAATGCACTTTGAGATTTTTTTTTTTGTGAGTCATCCTGAAGCGAACATTGCTCTAACACACACTCATGTGTACACGGCACCAAGTGTGGGCACAAGCCTTGAGGGAATCCGTAGTTTTGTTTCTACGAAATACTGAAATCCTGAAGAACTTAAATAACAATACACCAACATACCCTACTGGGTCCAATCATCTTCCCACTTTTCTTCAGAGGCGGTTGGTCTTCCCCTGCAAAGATTACAAAGTCGAACATTTTGTGTTGCTCAACAAGAATACGTTCCCTTTATAAAATGATTGATTTGTACCTTGAGGGTCTGAGGGGGTGTCGTCTTTAGGATGAACTGATTTCGCCTTTTCTTTTCCACGGGAGGAATGCCTCTTTACTGTTTGCCTCTCCGAGACCTGGTTTTTCTCTTTAAACACAAAATCAACCAGTAGTGACAAATGAATTAATGTTTACCAAATGCTTGAGCATTCATTAGAAAAAAGCCCAACAGCGCAGCCTTGTGGACAAAGTCTGTTCCGGCATCTCAAGCACTTCATACAGCTTAACCCTGCTCTGTTACCATGAAAAAAGTCACATTCTTGGTACCAGGGGGTCAGTTTGACACCATGGTGAAAACATGCTATATGACCAGAATAACACCACTTTATTACAATATTTTGTTTTGCTTGA
>JAQMCW010000005.1:1521723-1536421 GCA_030068335.1 Chrysichthys cranchii
AAACCGGTCCGTGGCGCAAAAAAGGTTGGGGACCACTGCTCTAGAAGACTGATGGAAAGTTGGGGTTCAAGCTACCACTGTTGGACCCTGGATCCAGCCCCTTAACCCTCTCTCCTCCAGGGGTGCCATATGCCATATGATGGCTAACCTCGTGCTCTGACCCCAACTTCCTAACATGATAAGAATTTCACTATGTTGCAATGCATATTTGACAAACACAGGCTTCTTCTTTCACTGCACCAATATAGGTTCAGAATTATACTCTAACTGCCCACAATGCCAATCCCATGGGCTGTACAGTCACACTGATGCTCCACTATACCACTCTGATGGTCCAGTATGTTACTCTGGCTGTCCACAAATCCAGTTTCCTGGTCCATACAGCTAATCTTATGGTCCTCAACACTACTCTCACAGTCCATAGAGCCATTCAAATGGTCGAAAAACACCTATATCATAATCCACATAAACACTTTGACAGTCCAGAATGCTCCTTTGATTTATAGTCCACAGCAACTCTCTGGGAATGCGTACCACCACTTCTACACTACATAACCCCACACTGACAATCTGTCCTGTCAATGTCATGGGCTCTGCAAAGAAACTTCTGAACACTGGGTTTTTGGTTAGACTTTTTTGAAAGATACATATACCGTAAGTCATGCTGTTAAGGGTTAAATAAAAATTGGTCCATGACACGTCAACCCATGCCAACTGCATGAAAGAGTTTCACCAAATCATAACTTTAGGGCTGATATAAAAGTGAAGTAGAATCCAACCCATCTGTGGTTAAACAGTTGGGGGTTAAGGGCCTTGATCATGTGCCAACAGTGTCTTTTTGGCACTTCAGGAATTTAAATTTACTATGCAGTCAGTACAGTAGATTTCTAGCATAGTTTCTTATCTCCATCACCTAATTGACTCAGGCTAACAAAAGGAAGATATTACAAATACTTTGATATGGTAGTATATAATATAATACTACAACCATCCAATCAAATTATGACACTAGAATGTATTCGGAAAATGTCGAAAGTGTTTCTTTCCCCTTTCAGTCATTAAAAACCCATTAGCATGAAATTATATGTCTGAGTCTCTGGAATGAAAGAGGCTTATGGGGAAAGGCCAGTAGCTAGAGGCACATAAGTGCCGCTTTCCTGCATTACCATTATTGTACCTTCTGAAGAAGTCTCAGTGCCTCACCAGGGGCACCAAAGAGGCAGCTGTCTATGTAGTCTGACCTTGAACTTCCTTTTGTATTGAGATGAGTCCGTGTGAGATGTGTCCAGACAATTCCTATGTTATGTTGGCCATTTAATGACCACTGTATTGTATACTTTTTTCATATTGGGATGTAGCATAACAGAAGTAAGGGATATTGTCTGAAAACCTTGTCTGCTTTTCATCATTATGTGCTTTCCATCATTAATAGTATATTACTATATTGACTAAAAGTCGCTTTCCATTCAGACTGCCAGTGATGCTTTTTATGGATGCTGCAGTTGTTTCTCACTGCATAAATGCATAATAAATCCTTCCAGTTTGTAAGCTAGGGTGATAGCTCTGGGCACATCCAGCTGGACAAGTGATGCTCTCAACCATTAGGCATTTATACTTGAGCCATGTTTTGAGCCCAACGGCTGTGAGCCTGTCAGAAACTGCCAGAGAACAGCAGTATGCAACTAAGGGTTTACTGGGAGGGAAGCATTCCTTAAAGAGACCTGAAACATAGCTGAAAGTATGGAAATAAAGGGTGATAAAGCACAATCCTCATCCTCGGGCTAATAATACATGAGACAGGTTCTTATTTGTTATACCACACCGTATTTTTACTTGCAGAATGCTTTCGTATGCAGTGTTTAGTCTGATTGAATTGTTCCATAGTGCACTTGCCTTGTTTAGGAAAATGAGAATACAGCAATCGTATTCTGGCATTGACCAAAATAACCGGTCTGAGGCCATCTTAGTTCCAAACGAATTGGAGTGCAGTTCAATTGCAGTATGAAAGCAGGTCAACTCTGAACTGAGAAAATTACAGAATGTGAAACAAACATGCCAACATTTTTTTTTCTGCAAACACCAGACCTTACCTTTTTACCATCATTGTATTTCTTTCAGGGAATGACAGTATAACTAGATTTTCAGCCACATGTGGCCCTCCGCCACTGGTTTTTTTTTCATTACATGCAGTATGAAACTAAACAAAAACAAATAGCAAAGGTATGAAGTTTGCCCTGATTTGGAATCTGGACACAAAGTATTAGGCATGAAAGCACCTGAAAATATATTTGGCAAATCTTATTTATATTTAATTCTGCACCTAGGCATTAAAATATATATAAATTTACTGTGGGGTGGACCGGTGGCGTGTGGTTAGCACTGTCGCTTCACAGCAAGAAGGTCCTGGGTTCGATCCCCAGGGTCGACCTGAGCACCTTTCTATGTGGAGTATGCATGTTCTCCCCGTGTCTGTGTGGGTTTCATCTGGGTATTCTGGTTTCCTCCCACAGTCCAAAGACATGCACAGAGGGGATTAGGCCGATGGGCTACTCTAAATTGCCCGTAGGTGTGAATGTGAGTGTGAATGATTGTCTGTCTCTGTGTGTTGACCCTGCAGTGGATTGGCAACACACCCAGGGTGTACCCCACATCTCGCCTGAAGTCAGCTGGGATTGGTTTCAGCTTCCCCCCGTAACCCTGAACAGGATTAAGCGGCAGAAGACGAATAAAGACGACGAATAAATCTGCTGCTTAAGTTTGAATAGTTGGTTTGTTTAGGTATTAGACATAGCTTGTAGGGAGTCGACTGTGAGTAAACTATAAATATTATATTGATTGAATTTACATTATATGGTCTCTCTTTAGAAGCAATATACTGTAGATTTCTGTGCTGCAGTAGGTCTCCAGTTGCAATGGTACTGTGTGAAATTATACATATTAGCTCGCATATATCCAAAAAAGTTTTTTAGAAGGAAAAAAATGGCAATCAGTGGGTTGAGTTTGATAAAAGAGTATCTCTAAATCAAAGTTCAGCCTGAGTTGCTAACTACTGCATAGAAACCTTGCAATTTCAACGCGGATGGAATTTCTGAAATCAACTGTGATTTGATGAAAAGGGAGTCTGAAAGAGGTACTTCAGATAAGGAAGTGGGAATTGTCCTGAATGAACATCATGTGCATAGCAAAGTGCATAAAGATGAAGCCAAGATGCCTATGTACTGGGGCACTAAGTTGCTTTAAATCTCTTATAGATCTCTTTAAACCTTCTTGCAAAAGTACAATTGACAAACCCACTGATTCATGCACTGAAGTGCAAAATGGCCACCAGCTGTGTGCTTAAACAGAATAATCAGCATTCATGAAACGAATTAGTTTGATGTGTACACTAGCAGCTTTTTCCCCCCTTTTGATGATCAGAATGTGTTAATTGCAGTTTGCCCTTTTCCAGCACGTGATGACTTGTGAGCTACATGACTCCTAACACATAATGACTCAGTGCTTTAGTGTTTTTGTTTTAATCAAGCCCGTGTTATTGTAAATCTCATTCATTCTAATGGAATTTAATTACAATAATAATGATTTCCCAATGCCCTCCAAATTAAAGTTGATTATTGACAAGGACTCAAACAGAGGCATTTTACAAGAACACACCCTTCTCAGTATGTGTTGATCTTCAAGACAGCAAATGAGCTGTTACAAGGGCTTTACTGACCCTTTGCCAAAAGCCTCCCCAACAGCAACTTACCAGTTGTATCTTCAAGACAGTAGTTAGGCGGGGTAACCCATAGCAAGGAGTCAGGAAACGGAAGAATTGCTTTTTGTTGGTGACATTTCAATCATGCAGATGCAGGACAAGTGCCAGCCTGGCTGGTTTGAATATTTTAGAAACTGCTGACGTCCTGGGATTTTTATGTACAACAGTCTCTGGATTTTACACAGAATGGTGTGAATAAGAACAACAACAACAACAACAACAACAAAAACATCCATTGACTAGTAGTTCTGTGGGCCGAAAGGCTTTATTGATACAAGAGGTCAGATAAAATTGACCAAGGTTGGCACGGTGGTGTGGTGGTTAGCACTGTCGCCTCACAGCAAAAAGGTCCTGGGTTCGATCCCCGAGGTCGACCTGGGTGCCTTTCTGTATGCAGTTTGCATGTTCTCCCCGTGTCCATGTGGGTTTCCTCCGGGTACTCCGGTTTCCTCCCATAGTCCAAAGACATGCACAGAGGGGATTAGGCTGATTGGCGACTCTAAATTGCCCGTAGGTGTGAATGTGAGCGTGAATGGTTGTCTGTCCCTGCGGTGGATTGGCGACCTGCCCAGAGTGTACCCCACCTCTTGCCCGAAGTTAGCTGGGATTGGCTGCGGCTTCCCCTGTGACGCTGAACAGGATTAAGCGGTTAAATAAAAATGGTTTGAGTTGACAGAAAGGCTGGGATAACTCAAATAGCTACTCCTTATAGCCACGGTGAGCAGAAAAGCATCTCAGAACGCACAACACATCAAACCATGACAAGTATTGGCTAAGTATCGACAGCAGAAGAACACATTGGGTTAGCCAAGAAGCGAAACCTGAAAATATAATACACACAGGGTCGCAGAAACTGGACAGTCGATGGAGGAAAAACATCAATTCATTTCCGTGATACCGATTTTAGAATTTCTAACATATACGGTACCTAATATAAGACCATAAATACGCTGTAAGTTGGAAGTAACATTCACATAATGATTGTTGTTCTGTAAGTCAACACATTAGATAAAATAATGAGGTTAAAGTGCACAGCCTAAGCCCTGATTTCAGGGTAATTAGCCAGGTGTATTTTCTCACATCATTAATTCAAGCACAGTAGAGGTAACACCATTTCTAAATTTGATAGATTAGGTGTGACATTCGCAACTGGAGCCTGTTGTTGCTGTCTCTTCTTATGAGGTTTGAAAACGAGAGAATGGCAGTAAAGCAGATTATGAGAATGAAAAATCTAACTAAATTAGTTGCCAACCGAGACACAACAAAAACATTAGGTGTATAATAATCAATCGGGATACATGAGGGTGGGAAACTTGTGAGCTTATTAGTAGCAAAGAAACTGACATGCACATCAATGAACGGAAGAGTTGCAGAACTGATAAAGAGGTTAGGGTAGAGGCATGTAGCCATGTAAAATGTACATTTTCCACTTTTTATATCGAAACACTTCCAGAGTTGTTCAGATATACTAGTTTGTTCATGCAAAGGATCAGATCCTTCACAGCATCTCTTAGAAAGATCAGTTTGCATATTTTCTGGTATATTTTGATTACATGTATCGTCGCACACATAAAATATGAGTACACTAGATCTGAGGGCCCATTTGTATATTGTGAATGCTTAATGTATTGGCTAGAGACCAAAGAACGGCAAAAACGTGCTAAGCTTCTCCAGCAGAAGCCTCTAAAGTTCCCATGAAAAATAAGTAAACATTTGTTCTTTTCAAAGACATGGCTTAGTGTAATACACCAATGCAGTTTTTCTGATTAAAGCAATTCCAGTTTATAATTGGGTCTTTTTTTCCCCCAAATTCATGCAATTTTCATATAAATTGCATTTTGTCTATAAATCTTAATATCTTATTCAGTGGCATGTTTGGCTCTCACTATACTCAGAGAAATATGGGCCAATGTGGAGAAAAGAATGACTCGAAGCAAAGTGGATATTTAAATGGTATTTTCCCTGATTAATTGTTAGTCAGGATGTGAATCTGAATGTTAATCAGTGCTTTACCTCAGGCTCATGCTTTCCAAAGCCAAATGCAATACCTATTTGTTCTACTTGTCTTGCAAGAACACCAGGGGCAGTTGGTACTGTAGGACTAAAATATAAATTGCTATTATCTAAGTCCCCATCTAAGGGGATCTCTTACGACCAAGGATGCAAATAGATGCAGACAAAGCTTAAACGCCTGTTTCAACTTTTTAAGATTTATGAAATCATCATGACGTAAATATCTGACTCCTGCATGTTTAATTCATTTTCTGACTTCAACTCAGGTTTGGGGGTCTTTTGAACCATAGGAAAAGGTCTCTTGTAGATCAGGTTGTGTGTGTGTGTGTGTGTGTGTGTGTGTGTGTGTGTAGGCAGAACAAACACACACTGCAAAAGATAAAATCATATACTTTAAATGTTGTGTTCTTTTCTGATATTTATGATGTCACCATGGAATAGGGATTCAATTGATATCAAACATGCTCTGAGGAATCTTTTTCTTTATTCGTCTTCTGCCGCTTAATCCTGTACAGGGTCACGGGGGGAAGCTGGCGCCAATCCCAGCTGACATCGGGCGAGAGGCGGGACATACCCTGGGTGTGTTGCCAATCCACCGCAGGGCCACACCCAGAGACAGACAACCATTCACACTCACATTCACACCTACGGGCAATTTAGAGCAGCCAATCAGCCTAATCCCCACTGTGCATGTCTTTGGACTGTGGGAGGAAACCGGAGTACCCGGAGGAAACCCACGCGAACAACATGCAAACTCCGCATAGAAAGGCACCTGTGCCAAACCCGGGGCTCGAACCCAGGACCTTCTCGCTTTTGAGGCAACAGTGCTAACCACCCAGCCACCGTGCCGCCCTGCTCTGAGGAATATTTTAGTTAAATGTAGTATCGATGACCCGGTTTAGTTCTCTGATGCACATTTCTAAGCATTTTAATTTGAGCATTCCAGCATCATCTTGCCACAATTTAGAAATCAGATACAATACGAAAGGGTTAAAAGGGCTAAGGGGAGGGCAATGTGAATATGAGGTTTAATTTTTGACATCCATGTCAGATTATTTATTGTGAGGAAATGTCTTAAAGTGGATTATTTTGGAACACAACAGAACCACCAGTGATGGCAAGAAAAAGCCACAGAATGGTATGAAGAAGAAAGGATGGACCTGATTTCAGATTACAAAAATTAATTACTCGTTTCCAGGCAGAAATGAGATTTTTCGATTTTATATAGGTTGTTCCTCTCTGTCTTAGTCCTGCAATAGGTTGGCCACCTGCCCAGGGTGTACCCCACCTTCAGTGTACCCCAAAGTCAGCTGGGATTAGCTCTACTTTCCTCATGACCCTTAACCGGTAAGTGGTAAAGATAATGAATAGACAGACTTTATTGGTCCCATCCAATATCATGACCTGTAGTCACTGAAGAGCACCATATTTTTCTATATTTTACATGAGGATTATTTGCAAAAAAAAAAAAAAAAAAGACCTAAGAAATATTTCCTTAAAAAACCTGTACTTTTTATTATGACCCCTACCACTAGAATACAAATAATTTCACAGTGTGTGTATTGTGCCTTACATATTGTACATTAGCCTGCTCAGTGTCACATGAGCTGCGGATCACACTATCAGAGTTATAGGGTGTGTCAGGACACACGCAGACAGGCATGAAAAAGCAGATAAGATAAATAAGAAATCTTTTTTTTCCATTGGTCACTTTTACAAGGAGTAATGAAATCGAAGGTGCAGTCGACTCGGTGTGAGTTAAAAAGACAAGAAGAGAGAAAATAAATAACAAAACAAAGAGTAATAAGATGTAAGGTTTATAACAGGCAGGCAAAGTCCGAAACGTCCTCCACCAGTTAGAATCAACACAGAGAGAAAAAAGATGTCAAAAATCACAACAACCTAAACTTCAAAATTCAGGGTAGAAGAAAACCCAAATTCTGGAGAATACTCTGGAATGCAGGCCGCAGTGCACATTCGGAGTGCAGGCCATCTTCTCAGCCTGTTGCTGTAGCTCTGGTGTGCAGGCTGTGTTCTCAGACTTCACTCGGAGTAGTTCTCCGAGGCTCTGGAGTGGGTACTACCTTCCTGATGGCATTGTAAACCACATGAGCATGGCACCAAACTTCTTGGGGTTTTTTATGCACAGATGTTCTAAGGTTATGAGATACTTTGCCCATCAGCATGCTGGACCCATGAATCAGTGGACCATGCACCTCAACCATACCTTGTCTGCAGTCTTGGGCTGTACTAGGCTGAGATAAAAACAACAGGCGCTGAAGTAAAAACCCATCAAGCGGAAAGTCTGCATAATCATAGAGTGCCGGGGTGCTGATGTGTTAATGCAGCAGAAATATTGTCATGCTGTCCTCCCGTAATTCTGCTGCGCTTATGGTCAGGCAAAGCGTTCCGGCAGGGTCGTAGGTTGTGGCAGGACAAATGGGCAGACTTGAGGAAGACATAAAAAAATAGAACTATAGGTTTATTACTGGTAGGCACAAAAAGTTCAAAACGTACTCCAAAAGATATCGTACGGGCAAGGAAAGGTCAAAATCACAGCAAACAGCGGTGTCCGAGTCAATGCAGAGACAAAATCCAAACTACAAAACAAACATCAAAACCAGAGTAAAAAGATGAGAACTGCTGGCTTGGCAAAGTAACAGCAAACACTAACAAGGCTTTATAACTAAAGCATGTGCAAGCAAGTCTAGAAATAGTGTCCATGATGAGCCCTAATGGTCATCAGGTGCAGATACTTAGGCTGTCCACATGATGCTGGATTGCATTCTGGGAACTGTAGTAACTGTGGGAGGCGATAGTTTTGTGGCATAAACCCTTAGGCACGTGCTGCAACACTGTGCGTGATGAGGATCACAGAGTGCACTCAGCGATAAACAAATCCATGACAGATCCTCATAAAAGTCTTTCTCCTGGAGCACCCAACAAGGTTGTTCCATGGGGGACCTGGACCCACAGGCTCAGGTGTGGCACTACACGCCACCATACTGAATTTTGGCCAAGATCACGGCCTTCAAAGACCTGTGCATGCAACGATGGACGAATCCATGACACATGCCAACCTTGAAGAAGCCTAAATGTGCTACTTCCATCTTTAATACTTAATGCATTATTATAATCAATGGGTCAATTTGTAAGTACACTATTCCGAGCTGATTTTCTACATGCTTATGTTATGTTGTGTTATAACTTGGCTTTTAAGCAGTTGAACAGCCAAATAAGCAAAAGCACAGGTCAGGCTGAAATGATAGCACCATCAGCCAGCCCACACATGGGACACAGGAGTTGTTCTAATCTGTAACTGTCGGGTATTTGTAGTGGAGGCGGATGCAAATGCAGGCGATTTTATTACAGGAAACACAACAAAAACAAAGAAGGTAAAAAAAAAAAAAAAAAACTAGCTCTACAACTTAGTTATGATCTCACGCAAAGAAATATACAGACAATAAGATAACACACACAACACCGAACAAGAAAAGCTTGACAGTGAGACACATAGAAGCCAGATCTTAGTTATAATAGTTCGGGAAAACAGGAAACAGGTGTGAGTGATCAGTGCGGCATATGATCTGGTCATGAGATGCGCTGAGGCTGATATGTAGCGTATGTAGTTCTGTACCACACAGGTTACGTCATCATAACATGACAGTAAAGGATCAAAAGGGCTCTAGAATATGTATTATAAACTGATTTCATGCTAGTCAAAATTGAACCATATCCCTCCCCCTTGCCACCCCCTTAGACTGTTGGGGTGGAGCTTTGTGCAAATGAGTGGGCTCAAAGAGAACAAATTTCATAGTCTGCAAAACCGCTAAAATCTTGAAAAATTTCGCCGGATCTTGATTAATGCGTCTTTAACAGTAATGCTAACGATACACTGTTGTTGTGTTAAACACACGTTGACAACAACGTGTCAACAACACTGGCAGGTCTGCTATGTCATGTTACAGTCTTATGGTGTGGGGCACAAATACAATATGACCACATAAGCACAAAGCTTTAACAAACAGAAGTGTAAGGTAAAATAAAATAAAACCCAATACATATAATAAAATGTATGATGAATTTAGATAGTGATTCCCATGTGATAGTGCACTGAAAAGCTGCACTCAGATACTCGCTATTTTCCGTTGTTTTTTTTGTTTTTTTTGGAACATTCATTGAGGTCGGAAATGAAAGAAAACTGTGTTTTTGTTATTGGTTTATTAGAGATGTACCTACAGGTCTGAAGCTCCAAACATTCTTCCTGATTTGTTTTGTAACTGCCATGTCTGAACTAATGTATTCATAAATGTATTTCTCTATTCATGGCTATCTAAGCTTTATTCTGGCAAATTGTTTGGCTTATCAAATCGAAGGTCATGCAAACAACCAGCCTTCTTTATTTGTAGCCAGGTAACAATTAATTTCCCAGACAGGTCACAGAGCAAAGCAGAAAGCATTTTCTATCCATCCAACAGCTATACAGCTTATGTGGCAGGGTCACAGAAACCAAGCCAAATTTTCCTTGGGCAGAAGGTCGGGTACAGCCTGGGAAGGACACCAAGCTAACACAGGGCTAACACAAAAATGAACGACCATTCACACCTATGGGTAATTTAAAATTTAAAGTAGGAAACCAGAGCACCCAGAGGAAAACCTCCAAGCCACTGGGAGAACATGCAAACCCCACATGAAAACACCTTAGTCAGCTATCTGGTTTGAACCCAGAACCTTCTTGTTGTGAGATAACAGGGCTAACCCTTGCACTGCAATGTCACTCACAAGTTTCTCCATTTATGGCAAAACAATCCACAAACAAATGTGACTTTAACTGCATCCTGCTTATTCATTAGGCTTCCCCAAAGGCGAAAGATTGAGATTTTGCCAAGTCAAATTATACTCACAAAAATTACACAGACCACAGAGAGTTGGTCCCTGCACGAGGGTGGTATTTTAGTGTCGTCATTTTGCCAACATATTTGTTATATATTGATAATATTGCCAACACAGTCTATATGCAGGTAGTCCTCAAGTTACGATGGAGATTCCGCGTTCCGCCACACCCATCGTAAGTCGAAAATATCGTATGTCGAACCACTGTGTTGAACCACTTAGCCTAGCTGAGGTATCTCAGCCTAGCTTAGCCTAGCTTAGCCCATTTTTGCCTAGCTGAGCCTAGCCTACCCAGGAGTCTTTTCCTGTAGAATACATGCTTCTGAATCAAAATTAGCTCTTGAAGCACACAAAAACCCCTCGGTAATGCATGGTACAGTACACCGATACACAAGGTAACTCCGCGAGTTGTGGGAGAGAGTGAGGTATCGCGTAAGGCGAGTGATCTGGGCATCATCCACATATCTCCGGGTGTCATCCGCATAATTCCAGGCATCGTCCAAACGTCCGCATATGTCATACGTTGTTACGCTGGCCTGGCAGCGAATATGTTAAATATTGTTTTAATATTTTAGAATTTTTAGCATATCGCAATCGAAAAAATCATAAGTCGGGCCATCGTAACTCGGGGGGCACCTGTTGTCAGTGTACACTTTTTAATATTTTTTTTAATATTTAATATTTGAAATATATTGTAAACTACCTGTGCTTTGATTAGTTCCAAATAAATATCATTCGTAACATAATACTGATAGTGATAAATAAATGACACTGGCAACCTAAGGTCATGAGCCATCCTGAGAAAAGGTAGAAAAATATAAATTTTCATATTTTTCCAGTTTGAAAATATCCAGAGCCAGAACTAACACTTTCCTTAGCCCTGGAGTTAATGCTAATAATGCTGAAATACACATTATTTTCAAATGTTTATACTGAAACACTTGTAATGTGTTTAGTGATTGTGGCGATCGTTTGTGATGCTGTATTTTTGTTAATACTGTGAGACGTTAGAGGTTATGTGCCACAAGAGGACAGTTGACTTACAATGGCATTTAACAGGAGAACACTTTTCAGTGATCTCTGATGTATTTGGTAACTGAACTCAAAGTACCCATAATATAGTGCAGATGCTGTAAATGATGCACTCAATAGTTAGGGGCTAGATAGAAATATGAGATATTGGACATGGTGTCATTGATTGCAGGTTTACTGTGAAAAGTCAAGCTTATGGAACTTTATAAAATTCATTTTGGATTCCATAAAAAATATAAAATATTAATAATTAATTACATATGAGTCATTAATATTTATGTGCGAGCCGTGCCCGGTGGATTCTTCATGATTTCAACAATGTGGGATTGATTACATCAGGTTCCACTCCTGTCAGCCAAGGACAGGAAACGGGGACTACAGTGTGCACGAAATCATAGAATCTGGAGGATTGAAGACAGGAACAGGTCCCCTAATCTTTTTCCAATCTTATATTGGCCAGTTTCAGTCATCCTGTACCCCCTGTAGCCTTTAATTCACACTCTTGGTTAACACCCAATAACCCAACCTGGTCTTCTCCTGATGTAGTCCAATCACCTTGAGAATCAAAACCTCCTGCATTTTGAGATGGTTTTCTTCTCACCATGGCTGTAAAGAGTGGTTATTTATGTTTGGTAATTCTGCTCAGACTTTTCTCATCACCATGGTGTGTCACCAGCAGAACATCTACTAACTGGATGGTTTTCTTGTTGTTTGCACCGTTCTGTATAAACTGTGTAAAATTTCAAAAGATCAGCATGTTATGAAGCAAACTCATCTGTCACCAACAACCATGCCACAGTCAAAGTCACTGGCTTGACATCTGGTATTCGGTGTAAACAAAAAGTGACACTTGTTTATCTCCATGATTTTATGCATTGTGGTGCTGCTACATGATAAACTGATTGGATAATTGCATGAATCAGCAGGTACACTGTGCTCCTATGAAAGTGGTTGGTGAGTACCGTATACTTTATAATTTCTATAACTAAAGCTCAGATGCTCTGTGTGTGGCATCACAGGACAGTATTGAGGACAGGGGGCTTCTCTTCCAGTCCAGTGAGTGAATGACTGTTTATAGATGCTATAATGTAAGTGATAACAGGAACTTAAATGTTTTCCAGACACGGCATTCCCAAAAATCTACATGTAACAATTAACAGGTTAAATGATTGTCTTCTGCCGCTTAATCCTGTTCAGGGTTGCGGGGGGAAGCTGGAGCCAATCCCAGCTCACTTTGGGCGAGAGGTGGAGTACACCGTGGGCAGGTCGCCAATCCACCTCAGGGCCGACACACAGAGACAGACAACCATTCACACTCACATTCACACCTACGGCCAATTTAGAGTAGCCAATTAGCCTAATCCGCTCTGTGCATGTGTTTGGACTGTGGGAGGAAACCGGAGTACCCGGAGGAAACCCACACGGACACAAAGAAAACATGCATACTCCAAACAGAGTGTGTGGCACCCAGGTCGACCCCAGGACCTTCTTGCTGTGAGGCAACAGTCTAACCACTACACCACCGTGCCACCCTCAGGTTAACTGTATGATGTGGATTTCTTTAACAAGCAAAACTTGTTAAAGATTGGCCAAATTCTGTATCATAATAGGAAAGCAATACAAAACTTACTGCAATGGGAAAATAATTACCTTTGGGGTGCTTACAGCTGCATATCATCATTGATTGTTTTTCCTAAAGAACAGCCTGTCATGTTTTAATCTTTACTCAACACATATGTCCATTTTACATACATAAGTACTACTTAACCCTCGATGCCAAACCAAGCATTAGTGCTGTTTATGCAGATCTTTACATCTTTGAAGGTCAGTGGAGCATGCTGACAGTCTGTGGTCGATATTCCAAACATCTGTCTGTTACATTGGTGTACTCTACATTATGAAGTCCTCAACCTCCACTCCAGATTCTGCCTCCACTTAAATTGCAGTTTTGGCTCACCGCAGTACGGAGTTCCATTTCATGGTACACTGACTATGTGCAATGACAGTGTCACTCAAGAACACACATCTTTAGTAGTCTCAGTGCATCCAGGAAAGCTTGAGATGAAAGCATTTTTTATCAACGTATTATGGTGAGGAATACACATATGGAAGCGGATAGGCCTCTTTCTCCCTTCCTTGTGTTTTATTTTAAGAGAGTGTGTGTGTGTGTGTGTGTGTGTGTGTGTGTGTGCGTGCGTGCGTGTGTGCGCGTGTACGAGCGTGCGTGCATGTTATCCCCCCTATTATGACCAAAGGATAGTAAGATCTGACAATTTTAACCTTGTGAGGACATCTGGATGGTCCTCCCAAGGAAAGTCTTTTTTTTTTTTTTTTTTTTTTTAAACAAAAATAAGAAAAAAACAAAAGGGCTAGAAATGTTCTTTTTTATTAATGAGGTTAAGGTTAGGATTTTGTTTATGTGCATGCATGGCATTAATTAGCTTTATTAATAATTATGTCAATTGAAGGTCCTCGCAAAGATAATAAGATCAAGTGTGTGTGTGTGTGTGTGTGTCTATCTGTCTCTGTCTGTTTGTCTAGAAAATAAAAATGAAACCCGAACCAATATTACATTTTAACGTTTAATTATACCGTATCTTAAATCTCCATTTTTGCAAGTCTGCATATCACTATGTTCACACACTTGCTTGCATGCACATTATACACTTTATATTCATTATACAGTTGATCCTCTCATCTATGGACACCGCATTAACTGATATCGGATGCAACAGACAAAATCCGCTCGTCTGAATACACAATCCATTAGCCAGAATGTCCGGAACGAAAGTTTAAAAATCCCGGATGTAGCGATCTGATTCCTGTAGTTCAGCAATTGGCCGCTAGGCGGCGATGGTGTGCGTGCTACTAGTTGCTTACAAGCGGCGGTTGAACTGTGGTTCTTGTGAAGCTATACTGGTTTTTTTGTCGATTATTTGGTGTTTTTCACTGTTTTTCTGCCCAGTGCCATCATTATGCCACCCAAAGATAAGTCTAGTGGTAAAA
>JAQMCW010000005.1:1612367-1624489 GCA_030068335.1 Chrysichthys cranchii
GTGGCGGTTCTCATGTTTTGTGATTATTTCTTTCTTTATTTCAACTGTTATACGCTTAGGCTTCTTACTCTCACTACTATTTCCACTTTCCTCTTTCTTGGGACCCATAATGAAGGCTTACAGAGCAAAAATGCAGAGAAACACAACGAAAAAAAAGCACCAAACATGTTCACACCATGAGTGCTTGACCGGAACTGAGTGTTTGTGCTGTGAAGCGTGGGTTGGCTTCTTGTACGCAAGTCGAGGATTTGCTCATCAGTCGGTGCAAAATCTGCTTGGGAATATAGTTCGTACGTCGATTTGTTCGCGAGCCGAGGGTCCACTGTATATAGAGCATAAGGTATTTAAAAATAAAGAAGTTCTACTTTGTTCACTGTAGATGCTGAGATGAGCCATGCTGATTTGATGTCATGTGCAGAAGTGACCTTCCTGATTTTCTGAGTAGGAATTCCAAGATTAGTGGTATTTCCTAGATGGGGGTCACTTAACGTCAAAGATTTTAGAGCGGAGCAAGATATATTACATCATAAGCAGAAATACCACCATGGACGCCATTTTGGTAAGCCCACCGTAACATTCCTTATCCGTTTCGGCAAACGGCTAGCTTTTGGAAAACATGCGCTAAACTGTCCAAAGTTATTCAAGGAGTCATGAGGAGGTTAGTTGTTGTTAATACTATCTGAGATAACAAATCGATGTCTGTAATCTCCAATTATTGAGGAAAAAATCAAACAATCCGCTCAAATAATCTATTGATGTCATCTTCACACAGGATGTCATAATTTATCATAATACAAACAAGGCTAATCCATCAAAACAAGACGATTTCAGAAAAATGCCATATGTTTCCCACGGTATCCGGCCTCTGTGATGAAAGGGCAGCTTACTAAAATGGCGCCCGTAGTGTCAAACTTCCCTACTTCCTGATTATCAACGTATTTTCCAGCTAGTAAGCTATCTTAGCACGTAGCGCTTTAGCATCTTTGGTTAACGTGTTTCTAAATGTAGTTTAAGTTTAAATCAGTCACTCAACCACAGCATTACTCTTCCTTCCATGGCGATGGCTAATGACAGTCTGTACTCCTACTACCGTTGTCCTAATTTCTGTACCCCCGACATTGTCGGATGCCGTGTAGAATCTGTAGCATTATTACTTTCAAATCCTTCCATCCCCACTCTCACTTCCTTTCTCTTACTCTACTCTTGAATTGGCCTAGAATGGAGTAAGTAGACAGATCAGGATCTCTTTCAGTGTGACTGTCGAGAATATTAGCATCTTCTGGCATTCTATGGCAGTGTCTCTCAGTGTTGATAAACTCTGAAATTTATTCCCAGCAACCTGCCTCACGTTAGGATACACAGCCCTCATGGCACTCTGGGTCCAATTAGCTTTTATTGTTTGCTGTTCCAAACACCACTGCCACCAACTGTCATGGGCTAGTCACATATCCCAGACCAAAACAGCAGAAATCTGCTGAAATTATTGAGCAGGGTGTTTCAGGAGTTGCACAGGACACATCCAATGGCAGACTAAGAAGGGAGCATGTGTTAAAGGACTGTGGGGATTTGTTAAGCTCATGATTATAACTGGCTTTGAGCTGTTTTTGATTGTTTTTTGGGGGGAGATTTGTTCTGAGTTACAGCAAGGACAAAATTTTATAGTTTGCAGGTATTCTAGGTAGGTTTATGTATTCATTTAAATGATCTAAAATTTCATTTCAGCTAATGGGAAGATATTAAATGTTCGCTTCTGTGTAATACAAAATAAAATATCATAAAGCTAATACTGAATAGGTTTATTTAAGCCATTAACTGCCAATTTTTTTTCTTCTGAAAATCTTCATGTATTTCTATTAATTTACATCCAAATAGTAACAAAAACATCTACTTTCAAGAAATATGACTGTTAATTTTTCTGAAATTTCAATTTTTAGTCAAAGTCCCAAATGGGGATCATGGCACATGCCATCTACTTTTTATACCATTCAATATATGATCCCCAAATGGGGACCACGGAAGCTAATGGGTTAAGTACCATTCATTAAAAGCACACACTCATTCAGTCCATGTGTCATATTCAGTAAGTACTTTGTCCTGATCAGGATCATGTTGGATCCAAGGGACACTAGGCATCAAAAGGGAATATATCCTGCACCTGTATACGTACCAACATGTTTTTGGGGAATGGGAGGAAATTAATAAACCCTGAGGAAACCCACACGGACAACAGTGGGGCATCAATGCTGCCTGTTGGGTACGAATGTACAAGAGAATTATGAAAAACAGAATCAATGATGTATTCTTTGTTAAAATGTTTCAGGACCTGGTACCCGAGTCTAAAGCTACAGAATGAAAACTGATCATTAATACACTCAGAAGTGTACCTGGTATAATGTGGTCCTACACAAAAGCAGCGGTCGAGCAACATGTCAGCTGATCTATGCACATATGGAGAAATAGTGAAACCATGCACGCATGCACCAGCATCCAGAAAATCATCAGAGCATGAAGATGTATTTATAATAAATAATAATACAGTATTGTGTCAGATTTGCAATAAACAAATGTTCATCAATCATCATACAAATCCATCGCACAGAAAAAAAATATCATAGAGGCTTAAAAAAGAGAGAAATGTACTGACCTGTTATCCATGGATGCCCTCGGTGTTGAATTGTATAACAAGGCTGTAGAGGTTTGAGAGCCATTGAGATCATGGTGTCAGACGTGTCTGTCTGTACTGTACCTCCTGCCCATCTTCTTCCCTGTTAAGGTCACAATCTTGACCCTGTTTGTCCTTGGCTAGCCGCATGTCCCAAATCCACCCAAACCTGCTCATGTTTATGTTCCACTAACGCAGGGGCATAGATTTGCTCTTGACATTGGTGGGGACCTATTCATGAAAGTACAAGACATACTGTATTTTCATCCAAATAGTGCTGCCACTTACACACCATTAAGCAGTGAGTTTATATCGAAAGAATTAACTTGACTTCCGCCATAGGTCAGTAACATTACCATTAGTATAAAAGTTATTGTGTCACCAAAATTCTAACGTTAGACATGTCCATTTAATAGCCACTGTAGGCTAATAATAATATCCTGAACAAAACGTACAGTTGGTAGTTTGTTGTGCATGTTATTATGAATAGCTACAGACGATTCAGCTTGCTGCATGCTGTTCACCAAAGCATTGTCATTAACGTTATTCACGTCATGATGAGACTCATTTCAGTAGCGAGCTTGACTTTATGTGACTTACACATTTCTTTGAAAAATAGCTCCTTCTGTCCACTTTCTTCTTTTTTGCTGCCATCCATCACCCACGTTGCACCTGAGTCTTCCATAGTAAGTTTTGCATATGACTGAAAAGTTCTCCCTCCAGTTTTGGCGCTGCTAACAACCAAACTTAACTACAGAGTCTCACGTGAAAGCAGGGAAAGGCACAGCCAATCACATTGGCCATATGTGTTAGGACTTCAGTAGAGAATGTGATTTAACCCTTTCTGCGCCGCTAGATGACAGAGACCTTGACAGATCGTTTTGGGTTTTTTTTTTGAAGGGATCAAATTATTGGTGGGGACGCGTCACCTCCGTCCATGCCAATTCTACGCCCTTGCACTAACGTACAGACCTGTATCCAAACATCTGCTAAGCAAAGTCTGTCTTATATAACATTTATATTCAGAGCCTAATGAAGCTTATGTTGTTCTTTGTTCATGGATTTTTCCAGTTTATATGCAGGCGAATAAATGGTTCAGCACTACTGAGGCAGTAATGAGATCAAGTTCATTCAGTCAATTAGCATTCATCTCATTTTGCTATTTGAATGAAAATCTAAAGCCGTTCATTGTCTGCAGATCAGCAATTTTCACCCTTGATTTATTTTTAAGCTTTTTAAAAAAAAAAAAAATTCCAATCACAGGCTTTTGTTTACCCTGTAACAGGATTCTGATTCCGGAGAACGGAGAGGAGCTTTAAAAGGGCTCCTGTCATACCTCAGCAGGAGTTCATCGATCATTACGAGGAGATTGTGCTGGTTTTGAGTGATAAATATTTCACATGATAATTAATCACTTTAATCACAGAGAAGACCTGCCATTTGGACTTCCTTTAAAATGAATCCCCGTTAATGAAAGGCCTGCGGTAGGAACTGTTGTAAAACTAGGACACCTCTGATGTGTTGTTTTTTTTGGGTTTTTTTTTTTTCACAGCATTGCACACAATGCAAAAAAAAATCCCCAAGAGAAGCAGCAGTGATCTAGCAAAAGCTGCATAAGTTTCCTATCCATGGGAATCAGCGTGACAAAACCATCAGTGTGAAACTAATACTCTAGAAATGTGGCAGGAGCCACTGCATCTCTTAGAACCAAGCTTTATTTCCTGGCACTGATTTGCTCAAAACAAGAAATATTCATATGGGGGCAAAAAAAAATTGAGGCAGAAGCTGAAATTTGCTTTCTAATGAAAATACAGTACACAAGCTTTGTCTTTTTGTCCCAGGTGTGTGTCAGTGCACTGAGTTTCTTTGCAGTTTTTTTTTATACTCATGCAACATCACAAAGTTTCGAATTTAACTTACTCAGAACCATGTTTAGTTTTGTCTGACCGAGGATAACTCAGTAATTCTATGGTTTTGAAAAGCTTACGCCCAACTGATAATACAACTAGGCTTGCGATAGATTAGTGACCTGTCCAGGGAGTACCCCCCGGTTGAATCAGATGTGATTGGCTCCAGCTTCCCCTGTGACCCATAATGCATCCACCACATAGAAAATGGAAAAATGTTTGATAATACGGCTAGAAATAGCAGGTGTTTATTAAAAGAAAGGTGCAATACATTCAAAAAACAAGTGTCAAAGCTAATAAAACAGCATTTTGCTCTGCCCCAACCCACTGTAACCATATTATCTTGAAATCTACAGTAATTATCACAATTATTCAAAAAGCTGAATGCATTTTGCATTAATATGTGAATCCAGGTATTTGGATGGCATGGCGGCTGAGTGGTTAGCACTGTCGCCTCACAGCGAGAAGGTCCTGGGCTCGAGCCCCGGGTTCGGCAAGGGGTCCTTTCTGTGTGGAGATTGCATGTTGTTCATGTGGGTTTCCTCTGGGTACTCTAGTTTCCTCCCACAGTCCAAAGACATGCTCATTAGGTGGATTGGCTACCCTAAATTGCCCACGAGTGTGCCAATGTCAGACGGCGCGACACGTCAGTTGGGGTGTTTCCAGGGTAGCATTGGATGCCAGAATGGCCTGTGACGACAGTGGACCCTGCACGCTGTGGGACTAATGCTAGGAAGATGTGAGTCCAAAAATTTGAAACATCTTTTTCCATGAGACACCTGTTAAAGGTTATGAAAAATATCCTTCTTAATTGTGTCCCACTTCATGCACTCAGCCCTATTACCTGAACACATTCACCCTTATGAAATGTTTGTGATATTCATTAAGTCCAGCAGGAAGTTCCATCATGCAGATTTCCTGAATATCATGGAAAGAAGACGGAATAGTATATTCTCTTACTTTTTTTTCTTCATATTCAACAGTACTGTGATATTCACAGATGAGGTCACTGTGGAAGTACAAGCCATGTCACTGAAAACATGGACTGAAAGTAAATCAGTAGAATGCCCTTAATGTCGTCATTGCATGAGCATGGTTGCTTGTTAACCACATTTTGTGGTTTGATGAAAGTAAAAAAATAAATAAATAAAATAAATACCTCAACCATGTTACTCATTTAAGAGCAAAATGGAGCCATTGTTAACCACTGTAAAGCTGAACTCTTGGAAATTTTGGACTCATCCTCATATATTGGAATCAACTAAGTACCAAGATAAATGCAATGGGTAGCTTTATTGTTTTTGTTTTGTTTTTTTAATTTTTTTTGTTTGTTTGGATACAGGCATGAAAAAAAAAACCCTTCATTATTCTCCATGTAAATGTCTGAATTTGCATGATAATGGAACACGTTGGAGAAAATAATAGTCAGTGTGACTTTCATATATGACATTCATATATCACCTTTTCACCAATCGGATATTTTTATATTCATTGCATGATTGTCCCATATAATTGGCTTGAAATATAACTGTACTGCAGCATGGATTATATAATGGCCTTCCTCTTGGACCAGCCTTTATGTATGCAGAAACATGCAAATCCTGCCAAGCACACAGTCTGCAAATAGGGAACAAGTACAACTTGTGTTGATAGAAGACAGTCTTTTCTTGTACGAGACTGTCTCGATTAAGATTAACTCAGTGCTGTGATTGGGGAAGCTAATCTGGTAAGATAGTCAATCATATGGCCAAAGAATGTGGAAACCTGACCAATACACCCATATATATAGACTTTCCCCAAAATGTTCCCACAATACTGAATGGGTACAAGTGCCGAAAGCTGCACGTAATTATACAAGTAAGCTGTAGAATTAAGATCAATGACAATCCCCCTGGGCACAAAGCAAGGTTCATGTGAAAGAACTCCTGCGGCCTTGACCTCAAACCCCTGAACACCTACTGGATGAACTGGAACACTAACTGCCTCAAATCAGTGCCTGACATCATTAAAGCCTTCTGGCTGAATGAACAGAAATTCCAAAATATACTGGGAAGTCTTACCATTGCAAAGGAGACCAACTACAGGTAGTCCTCAAGTTACAATGGAGATGCGTTCCGCCACACCCATCGTAAGTCAAAAATATTGTATGTCAAACCACTGTGGTGAACCACTTAGCCTAGCTTAGGTATCTCAGCCTAGCTTAGCCTAGCCTACCCAGGAGTCTTTTCCTGTAGAATACATGCTTCTAAATTAAAATTACCTCTTGGCGAACGCAAAAAACCCGAGGTAATGCACTCTACAGTACACCAATACACAAGGTAATTCCGTTGTGGGGGAGAGTGAGGCATCACGCGAGATGAGTGATCCGGACATCGTGTATACTTCTGGGTGTCGTCCACGTTCTTCCGGGTGTCATCCGTGTACTTCCGGGCGTCGTCTGAACGCCCGCGTACGTCATGCACTGTTACGCTGGCCTGCCAGTGATGCCTGCCTGCGAGTTTTAAATATTTTCTAAATATTTTACCATTTTTAGCATATCGCAGTCGTGATTGTAACTTCAAAATATCGTAAGTCTGGTTATCATAACTCGGGGAGCACCTGTTCACAGTAATGCTAATGGAAATAGTTGTCAACAAACATTTATGGGTATGATGGTCTGGTATCCACCAATATATCACCGTTGGTCATGTAGTGCAAGTGATGTTGTTGGTATTCATCCCAGAGGTGGCAAACCCCTATGGTTTTGTGGGAGCAATTAAAATTGCCAGCCTGCTATGATACATGATACAGACGCCATCTGAAAACTAAACTTTCCTGCTTTCTCAAATAAAGCAATACACAGATCGAAAGTAAATAAAAGTACAAACTGTTAGTTCACTGAAGGGGAAAGGACAGGAGAGGTTAAAAAAAATGCCTTTGTGTTTACTATCTCTTTGCAGAGACTTTATCTAGGTATACTTTGACCTAAGCATTCATGAGATGTGTTCTTGTGAGCCTTTAGAAATCAAGCAGGCAGGAGTGTTGTCTCATAATTTGAAAAATGAATAAATAAATAAATAAATAAATAAATGAGGCGCTACTAATTATTATATGGTGATCACACTAGACTTTTACCTTGCTCTTTTCTTGCTGCTGCTCACCTCACTTCTGAAAACAACACAAGAAAACATAGCCGTATTTTCCAACACCATCATTTTTTGGTGATGAAAATCTTCTTATTTTTCTTTCCCTGCTAGGATTTTCTCGTTAGCAATGTTGTCTCCTCAGACGTCTCATGCAAACGCCTTTCCTCGCTATTTCGTTAACCTTTTAAGATTCTACAGTCTTGTAACAGAGTCCTTCCATTTTCTACCTCATGTGTTTGTGAGAATGAGAGTTCTGGCAGTGGTAAGTGCCTTCATCTGACCGTGTGAGAATGGGTGCTCAGGCTGCTGACGACACGCTGGAATGGCTTGGCGGAAAGGATGTTTGTGAAATGAAATTTTGAGTGCACTGCTTCGCTCCAGTGTAAAAGCTAGTTAAAATGAGTTCGACGGTGACTCCTGACTTCATGTCTCACACACACCCCACCCTGCATCTCTCTCTCTCTCTTAATCACACAGATGCTGGAGGTGCCGAATGTTAGAGACGTGCAGGGAGTGATGAATGGAAAGTGTTCGGACTGGCTGATCTGCATCTTTACTGTCTGTAAAAAGGTGCTCTTGGGTTCAGGTGGCAGCCATACATCACACTGTTTTAAAGTACACGGCAGTCTCTTTAAACAAGAGAGGCCTTTTCACTGTCTCTCTGTGTAAGCTTTGCAAAATAATGGCCCAAACCTGTATTCCATTTTCCCTTACTGAGCATTGCCTCTTCCTCTGAGTGTTCTGCTGAATTCACTCCTTGCAGGGAACTTTATTTACTCTCTATCTGCTTTACTCTTATGAGGCTGCAATCTTTTCATGTTGAGGCCTGTCTGCAGGCACTGTGTAGGATGTCGGAGCTCGGATGATGTCTGGCACTTTCTGATAAGAGAAGAGCCGAGGCCTCTGTTTGAAGGAGGAGAAAGGGAGGAAAACAATGGGCACCCATATCAGTACCTTTTTTCTTTTTGTGGTGGGCTACTATCTATGACAGTCCCATTCAGACCTTGGTATTAATATCCATCTCAGGTTATCAGATGGTAAGTGGACAGCGCAGGTTTGAACAAAGTCAAATGCGTCTTGTTATCCGATCACTCAGACCACTTGTGGAGGAGGTCTAAAACATGTTGCCACTTTTCATTTGTAGTGTGCATGGCAAAAATTCCTGTTTAGGGCCGGCTGGTATAAATGGATTAGCAGGGCTTGGTCCTTCTTGTCTTTGAAAAATTAACAAAATTTTGAACTGCCCAGCCATATTTTTGATACCAAGCTTGGGCTTTCTTCACATACACTATATGACCAAAAATATGTGGACACTTGCCCATGACACCCACATGTGCTTGTTGAACATCCCATTCCAAAACCCTGGCACTAATATAGAGATGCTCATCCTATTTGAAAGATAACAGTGCCCACGCTTCGGAGGAGGCTTTCCGCGAGAGTTTGGAATGTGGCTTTGGAGATTTGTGGCAAACCGGCGACAAAAGCATTAGTGAGGTCGGGCAATGTTCAGGGATGAGAGGCCATGCAGTCATTGTTCCAATTCCAGTGGTGTTCAGTAAGGGTGAAGTCAGGACGATGTGCAGGCCACTCATGGTCTTCTACACCCACCTTGGCAAACAATGTATTGATGGACCTCAATTTGTGTGCCAGATTACAATCATAAGAAATTCTAGAAAGTTCTGTGCGTCCATCAAAATAAAAATTTAATAGGCTTAGCTTGTTAGTTAGCTAACATTTACTTTAGCTAACTGTTACTTTAACAAATCTATGAAGCTCAGCAAAAATCTGCACCAAGAAACTAGCTATCTAACACTAGAGAGCTAGGCTAGATTCTTACTGAGGAGTTGCATATAATGGGCACATTTTTCATAAGTATATAACATTACGTTTGGAATGTACCAACAAACAACTGCGTTGTAAGCATCAAAAGATTTGCACACCTCTCATTTCTTTTGACGTATAAATGCTTTACCTCGGGGATGAAACATTGGTGAAACCAGTCAACTGTCAGGAGTTTCGTAATCCAGGCCTTCAGGTTGTGCATCCAGTGGACAGGCAGCAGGTTCTTATTCTTGTTTTTCAGGGACCGGGGGGTTTTGGACTTGTCGATGAGCCCAGGTTTCAGCAAAAGGCCCGCAGTGTTGCCAAACATGACTAGCGTGATGTGGTTATTGTGCACCTTAAAGCCCGGGGCTCTTGCCTCCTCCTTCGTGATGAAGGTACAAGAGGGCATCCACTTCCAGAACAGGGTTGTCTTGTCCATATTGAACACCTGCTCTGGCCGATATCCGCCTTCTTTAAAGATGTTCTTGAAGGTGTCGCCGGCATAAGTTTCTGCTGCGGCTTTGTCCGCGGAGCCAGTCTCTGCATGGAGACTCATGCTGGCCAAGCTGAATCACCTCTTGAATTTTTCAAACCAGCCCTTGCTGGCGGCAAAGTCACTTTTCTTGCTGGGGGAATCCGCAGAAGTTCCAGGTTGAGGGTTGTCCTCCAGCTCAGCCCCGCCATCTGCAAACATTTTGTGAAGCTGCTTGGTCTTCGCTCGAATTATATGGGTGTCCACAGGGATGTTCTTCTTCTGGCAGTCCTCAATCCAGAGTCCTAAAGCAGATTCCATCCAGACCACAACCTTATTCTTCCCGCTTATGACTCGTTTGGCACCCTGGTTATAAGACACTGTGGCCGTAGCTCTTATCTTCTTTTCAGCCTTCTTTATATAGCGAACCGTGGACTCGTTGATGCCGTAATGGCATCCTACAGTGGAGCATCTCCTCCTTTCCTTTACCATGTCCAAAAGTTTTACCTTTTCGACGATTGTTAGCATCTTCCGCCGGCGCTTGGGTGTCGCCCCGGACGAAGGAGAAGGCGCAGGTAGCTTTTGGGACATAACGAAGGACTTTATTACCCACAACAAGCTCTGCGAAACATGATGCTGAACGAGTGACACTCTGGCTAACACAAACTGGAACAACGCTCTTTGCTTAGGTCATCAGCGCTCAGGTGTCTGTACGTAGCCACGCGCTCTGATTAGCCATCGGCCAATGGCAAACGAGGAAGCACGTACCCTACCATAAATGGCCCGTGAATCAGCTGAAAAGCCACAATATTAGACCAATTTAAATGAAAATCCGCGATAGACTGAAGCCGCAAAATTTAAGGGGCGATATGGTGAGGGATCACTTTATATACATACATATATACAATATATACATATATTGCAAGACGAGCAAAAAATTTTAATACATTTTGACTTGGTTAACGAGCGATGTCTTGCAATACGAGTAGTATGCATACGCTTCATCTTATGAGCCTCATGTGATCACAACTTCTCTCTCTCACTCACTGTGGGATTGTGGCTCACTCGTACAGATTTGGCAAAAAAGTGGTTCTTGAGTGATTTATTATAACTGTGACTAGGAGTCTCACTGAATGTACTTAATATTAAAAACACACATTCCACTTCCACTAAGAGAATGATGATATTAGGGAGAAAGAATCATTTAGTGACATAATTTTAAAACGTCAGTTCATAGCATTGCCATTGCTGAGCCCTTGTGTAAGGTTTATAAATTAGCCATTGTCTATCGTCTAGGACATGATCACAGAGAATGAGCAGTAACCGAATAATGGCAGACAATTGTGGTAATTACAGATAATGGGTTCCTAGAGAGGTGCAGTTCAGGGGCATCACGGGTCTCTGATTTGTCCATATAGAGGAGTGTGCACTGATTCATTATTAAACTCTGTGGTCTATATTTGGGCTGGGGCAAGATAAAAAAAAACAAAAACATGAATATATACACAGCAAAGAGTGCTAAAAAAAAGTTTAAAAAATAAATAAATAAATAATAAAATAACAATAAAACTCTATTATTATTATTGTTGTTGTTGTTGTTGTTATAAATTAATGCAGGAATGAATGAATGAATGAATGCAAGAAAAAATACGTAAATGAAATGCCCCCTAAGTGTGTAAATGATTGACAGCAGACTTTAGCTATAGTGGATATAAAAAAGTTACACACCCCTGATAAAATTGCAGGTTTTTCTGATGTGAAAAAACAAAAACAAAATAAATTGTTAGAGCTTTTTACACTTTAGTGTGATATAGAAAGCCCCAAAATTACAATTAGCTGCTTGCATAAGTGTTCACTCTCTTTTGTAATGGAGCGTGCGACTGTGTTTGGAATTAACTGGTAATGTTTTTAAAAAAAAACAGGTTCAAGTAAAACACAGAATTTAGAAATTAATTAAATCTAAAGTTATATAGAGATTGTAAGCTACCGAAGTACAGTGGAACCTTGCATTGCGAGCATAATTTGTTCTGGAGACGTGCTTGTAATTCAAATCAATCGTATATCAAAGTGGGTTTCCCCATAAGAAATAATGGAAACTCAGATAATTCGTTTCACAACCCACAAATATTTAT
>JAQMCW010000005.1:1751264-1771186 GCA_030068335.1 Chrysichthys cranchii
TCAGACCACAGTCCCATTTAAGAAAACAGTGCAATTTGGAAGTGTGTGTATTCTGGGTACTGTCGCTTTAAGACTGCCATCTTTATGCCATTGTTATCTTCCTGAATGGGGAAGAGGGGAGTGTTTAATGCTGCTGGTGATGAAAATGAATTGTAAAGTTTTAATATGGTAAAGTGAGAAGAATGTGTAGTTATGTTATCAGTTGAAGTTCAGTTGTTTTAATATTTATTTTGTAGAGTTTCATGTCACGCTTCACAGTGCCACAAGCTCTTTATGTGCTCTATTGTGCTAACAGAGAGACTGTTTTTTTTTTTTTTTTTTTTTTTTTTTTTTTTTTTTTTTTTTTTTTTTTTTTTTTTTTTTTGCTGTGGAGTGAGTTAACATTTAAGCGAGATTTCCTTTCAATCACATTCCTGTCAAAAGAAAAAGTTTGCCAGAGAGATTTGCACCTGGTGGAGGCAGCCGCACTATGTGTCTGAGCTCCGTCCAGCCTTGACACCCCGCTACACAAATACTGAGCTCCAGCCACAGACAGCCATAATTTTTTGCAGATCACAATCGTCATCGTAACTTTGAAAAATCCTAAGTCGTGTCAACATAACTCTGGGAGCACGTGTGTGTGTGTGTGTGTGTGTGTGTGTGTGTGTGTGTGTGTGTGTGTGTGTATATATATATATATGAGCGAGAGTGAGATTTAAAGGTTATTTGTTGTTGATATTTGTGTGATTACACATTTTAGTGTAAGTACACATTTTCAGCTTTGATAAATCTATAAAAATATTAATGACACTTGAATAATGGACATATATAAAATACTATTGAATACTGTTGATATTTAGCTATGCAGATACCCTAACCCAAGGGCCCTAACCCTTGCTCAAGCAGTGTGAGGCCCCAGCAGTGTCAGCTTAGCAGTGGTGGGATTTGAACTCACGGTGTTCCAGTCAGTAGTAGATATACAAGAATGTTAAACTGAAAAAAGGCAGGAAAATGTTTAACATTTTACAATCAGTTTCTAGTTATATTATAATAATAATAATAATAATAATAATAATAATAATAATAATAATAATAATAATATCCATGATATGAACTCATTTTGTGCAAATTACTATTTGATAGATTAAGTGCAAAATTTTTACTCCTCTTTAGCTGCTGTGCCGTAACTTTGTCAGAGTATTATTTATTCAAATTGAAGAAAAAAATTACTCTATGCCAGATAACATTTGGCCCCTCTCTGTAAAAATTTTTTTTTCTCAGTTTGAATACATTTTACATGGGCAAAATTGTTGTGAACCAGTTAGTTTATGATGAATAGATAGATGGATAGATAGACGGACCAGTAGATGGACCAATGGACGGATGAACAGATGTATAGATAGCTACCCATGATATCCCAAAAAAGATTTTGTGACATAATTGATTACAATCACTTTTATATGGTCATGTCCCCCAGCCTGGGGATAACATGATACTAGAATTAATCTTAATTATCTAATGAACCTGTTTACTGAATTAGATCCTCAAATCTATTTTATGTCACTGACATTGGAACTATAAAAGTGTGATTAAAAGCATTATTTGCTCTGTAATTCAGAGCTGCTGGAACAGCCTTTCAGTCAGATAGTTTCAATTTCTCCTGCTGTATAATACATTATTCATGAAATCATTCATGTGGCTCTCTGATATGATGCTCTGTGTGAGGTTGCATGCCTGTTGCACAGCACAGACAGAGCTGGCAGTGAATCAGAGTCCACATGTGCTGGTGAGTAGGACAGCGGTGAATAGTGCGTTTAGTAACACGATGGAGGAGGAATAATATTGGAGAAAAAAAAAAACACTAAGGGAAAAAGACAACTGCATTTTCATAAAGACTGACTCTTCTTGATCAGTGTTCGTGTGCTGTGCTTTTAATTCTTGTTTCACTGTCGGAATGATTTTCAATAGATGTTATTTAAAATTGAGCATGATGTCTTTTGGCCTGGTTGCCTGTCAGTGAGGAGGAAAATACAGAAAATATCATTAGCATGAAATATCCCATAACATTGGACTGAGGGAAATTAAAGACAAAATTAGACACGGACTTGTCGTGCTATCTCCTCTGTTGTTTTTGAGCTCAGCTTGTTCAGTCCCGTCTATGTATGCCGGTTGTCCATGGTGAATTGCACCACTTGAGGGCAGTGTGGTAACGTTCAGTAGCCGTGAAGTGTCAGTATTGCAGTAAACTCCAGCAGAGAGCACGGTGCGATAGCGGTGTGGTATGAAACAATGATTCCGTCAATAGTTATGACCACTCTCACTTCATATTATTAGCAGAGAAAGCACTGGACACCAGTAATCATTTAATTTCAATTAAAAATTAAGATAACTAGTTCAGTTACATTTACGCAGCTTTCTTGACATGGCTATATAGAGGGCATTACCAAAGTATCAGGAATAATATCTAAAAAAAAAAAAAAAAATCCAGAAATATCAATCATGATAGTAAAAACCATGGTAGTAGTATGGAGCAGGAGTTCATTTGGTGCAAAATGTTTCAAGTAAAATAACATCTGCAAACAAAATAATAGAAGTAGTGGTAGCAGCAGCACTACTAGTAGTAATATTATTATTATTATTATTATTATTATTACTAAGAAGAAGACAAAGAATCCCATTATATTGTCTATACCACTAGAACTGGAAGTTGGAGCCAATCCCAGCTGACAGTGGGCACGAGGCAGGCTACATCCTCAGAAGGTCCCCAATCTTGCACAGGGACACAGAAACGAACAACCGTTCACACTTATTCACCCCATATGCAATTTATATAGCCAGTTTATGTAATCTGCATGTCCATGGGTTGTGGAAGGAAACCAGAGCACTTGGAGGAAACCCATGCAGGCACATGGAGAACATGCAAAGTCCACACAGGAAGGCCCCAGTCGGCTGTCAGGTTGAAACCCTGAACCTTCTTTCTGTATGGATGATGATGATGATGATGATGATGATAATAATAATAATAATAATTAGGGCTGTGATTTAAAAAATAGTCTAATTAATTACATCCTCTGTGTTTAATTAATGTTAATCACATTAATCGCATATCATTTTAAAAAAAATATTTCAATTCAGATTGCTTTTGGCAGATGAGTGAATAAATGAACTTAACGAACATTAGTTAGTCAGTTACAGGTAGATGCTCAGTGTCGTCGAGTATGGCTGGACAAGGCTGGCTGCTAGGGCTAACATCAGGGGCTGTGCTAGCTCGGACCTCCAGGTTAGCTCTTAAATGCTTATCGTTGAGGTGATTATTTCTATGGAGAAAGAAATAAAAGAAGTTTTTTGAGAAAAGTACAACAAAGTGTACTGGATTGTTTTTGCTTGGCCATGTTCCTTTAGGGGCTCCGTACCCATCAACTGTTCCATCTGGGCGTTGTTCTCCCCGTGTCCATGTTGGTTTCCTCTGGGTACTCCAGTTTCCTCCCACAGTCTAGAGACATGCACAGAGGGGATTAGACTAATTGGCTACTCTAAATTGCCCGTAGGTGTGAGTCTGAATGTGAATAGTCGTCTGATTCTGTGTGTTGGCCCTGCGGTGGATTGGCATCCTACCTAGGGTGTACCTCGCCTGTCGCCCAAAGTCAGCTGGGATTGGCTCCAGCTTCCCCCCGCGACGCTGAACAGGATTAAGCAGCAGAAAATGAGTGAGTGTATTGTGTTGGGTTTTTAACTCTATAATAATGCATCATGTTCTATAACAGAGGTCACCATTCCTATTCGTGGAGAACTGCCTCAATGAAGACCTTAGCTTCAGCCATAATCGTGCCAACCTGATCAAACAATCACTGCCTTAAGAAGTTCTTGATTAGCTAAAAGAGGTGTGTTAGATTTTGGGTGGAGATAAAACCTGCAGGAACAGGGTTGGTGACGACCACTGCTTTATAATTATGTCATCATATGTTTGCATTTGGAAACTGTGTATCTCTGAAACGTCAGCTTTTCATGCGCTCAGAAAGACAGCCCTGTTTTCATCTTTTGTGATTGTGTTTTACAGTTAATCCCAAAGTGTTATTAGTGAAGTTTATTTAGCTTAAGAGGTAGGGCCATTTTCTCAACCCTTAAAGGAACACTTAATCCTTCACTTTGTCTCAAACACTTAAAATCACCACACATGAAGATATGTGGTGGTTTTTACTGTAGGAAAAATTGTAATCTGTAAAAAAAGTAAAAGCCAAAAGAAAAATATAGTGGAATAAAAAGTACAACATTAGACTGTGTGATATAGCGCAGTAGAAGTATAAAGTTGCATGGAATGGAAAGTAGCCTAGAAGTACCTTAAGTACTGTACATTACTTGAGTAAATGTACTTACATGACAGCGCTGCATGTCCTGGCATGTTCATATCTTTAATAGTAAATGTAAGGGTAGCCTGCCTGAGCAGTGTTTTCAATCGTAAAAGCAAGTTGTGAATTGCACCCTGACTCCGACGAAACACTGCGTCTCATTGCTCAGTGCTCGCAGAAGTGAGATGCTCTCACATGAGACAGTTTTGCTGCATGCTCTTTTCACTGTCCCTTTCTAATGAATAACTTTGTAAGCGCAATTCACTGTATAGTGGAACCTCCGGTCACGAACTCCTTCAAACATGGACAAATCGGTTCCCGACCTAAAAATAAGCCAAAATTTTGCATCTGGTCACGACCACATAATCGGGTGCTGAACAAACACGACCCCGGCCATTTTCCCCTTCCGCTTCGTACGCGCCAATATTTTCCCAGTTTCTATTTGCGTATTGCGCAATTGTGTATCGCGTACCTAACAAAGACACACATGTCCCTTTAATCGGTCAGATGTGCATTCATTGGCTGTACAGTAACCTCCTCCCCGCCCATCTTCCTCCTCACTTCCTTAACGCCAGAAGTCGACTCATATAAGGTTAGTTTTCTTGGTTGTTTGCAGAAAGTTTTTGAATAATTAAGCCTTTTTCAAACTTTGATTTTTTTTTTCTGTGCTTAAAACTCATTAAAAAAATGTGCACAGCATTTTTTTCGTTGTGTTTCTATGCATTTTTGATCTATAAGTCTTCATTATGGGTATCAAGAAAGTGGAAATGGTAGTGAGAGTAAGAAGCCTAAGCGTATAACAGTTGAAATAAAGAAGGAATAAACGAACAACATGAGAACCGCCACCATATCCCTCCGCCACCGTCCACCTACGCTAGCGACTACGTATGCACCGCAAAGATAAACAGGTGATTTTAGTGCATGTTATTTCATTTGGTTTAATTTTTCTATAATTAAGGCTATTTTAATTTTATTCTATATTTTATTGCCACACATAAACCCATAATACACTTTAAAAAACCATGTTCTGAGGGCTGAAACACATTCATTGTATTTACATTCATTTCAATGGGAAAAATTGATTCGGGTCACGGACAGACTCTCGGAACGAATTAAGTTCGTGACCAGAGGGTCTACTGTATTTTTAATGACCACGCTTGCAGATAATGCTATCCCTAAACACAACATGGATGCCAAGCATAATAATCAGCGAATCTCAGCTTAATTCAAAAAACCCTCGAACAGCTTGGCTCTGTTCATTTTGATTTCATTTCTACCCAGCATGATATAAGCACGAAATGTCAGTAATTGTTTTTCAATCGCTGGCCCCTGTATGTTTTGCGAGCACTGTAGCTGGCTCGGGTCCATCTCAGGTATGATCAACAGACTTCTTCGGCTTGTGGCTCAGTAAACGGTGCTGTTTCCACTGGGAGTGATGGAAAAAGTTTATCTGCATTCATGAGTGTAAGAGAGAGTGATTCTAATAGGGTAATCGACTGAAATCCAAGGTATTTATTCATTTAAAGGTAGTCCTCAATTTATGATGCAGACGCATTCCTCTACACCCATCGTAAGCAGAAAATATCGCATGTCAAATGTCGTAGGCCACTGTGTAGCCTAGCGTAGCCTACCCAGAAGTCTTTTCCTGTAGGAGACATGCGGGGGTGTTTTAGAAGCCATGCTTTTTAATTAAAATTAACACTCGGTAATGCACTGTACACTATGTTAACTCCGTGAGTTGCAGGAGAGAGTGATGCATCAGGCAAGGCAAGTGACTCATACAGCCGGGTATCGTCCGCGTACTTCTGGATGACGTCCAAGCATATCGTACATCATACGTTGTTACGCTGGCCTGCCAATATATGCCAAATATTTTAGAAAATATTTTCTCAAATATTTGACAAAATTTAGCGGATCGCAACAGTCATCGTAACTTCAAAAAAATCATAAGTCGGGCCATTGTAACTAGGGGAACGCCTGTATTTATTAATCACTAATTGGTTGTTCATGTGTTGGGAAGTCCGATGAAACATTTACTCAATATTCAGTCTTTGTCGTATTGCTCGTTATGTTTTCAAACGATCATGTTGATTTGTTGTTCGGTGAGTCTAAAAGTCTAGGTGCATTGTTTTTTGGGCTTTTTTTTGTTGTTTTTTAGCAACTAAAGCATCTATAATCCATTGTATACGGTCTTCTCTGTAACGTCCATGCTCAGTGCCCTCTACAAACCCTGCTATCGGGCTTTTTGATAAATAAGAGTAGAAGCGATTGCTGCTTGCTTTATTGTGTGTGTGTGTGTGTGTGTGTTGTTTTGGCTCCCACACACTTTGCACCTTTGAGCCAAACAGGGACGCTGTGTGCTACACTATTCTGTAGAGCAACACAACCCTGTGGCTCAGCCTTTTCGAATATCTTGCCACGATAAATCTAAAGCGCCCTCGTCCTCTCGAGCAGTACAGTGGCGTGCATCTAATAATGGAACATGACGTCTGCTTGAAATCTACAAACGCCCAGAAAGCCTCTTCAGCCTCATCCGTATAATAGAAAGGCGTCCTCATTGTGGAAAGGTCCAGCTCCGTCTGGCACTGCGTGAGTTTAGGCTGCGTTAAATTGTAACCGTGTTTGTCTTTCTTCTTCTGCTGGGCCGTAGGCCCTTTTTCCGCGTGCGGCGCTTAATCTTGTTACTCAATTAATGTCAAGCGTGACACTTTACTGCTGGCCATCTTGGCTTCTCGATGCGAGTTCCGTGCCTGTCGCATTACATTGTGGAAGAAGCAGCGAGAGTGGAGGGTGCAGGATATTCAGGCTGCTCGCTCTGCTTTTCAGCTGGCTCGCACAGCTGGTTTGATTGAGTGCCATGCTGAAATGCAAGCAGAGTGCACAGACTTGGGGCAAAACCATAGTGCTGAATGTTTCTTGGCCTGTAGGAAACCTCCCTCTGTGAACAGCAGCTGACTTTGTTTAGGAATTAAGCCATTCTATTTATTTTCTTATTTAATTATTTTGTTTAATTAAATCACAGGAAACACATTGAGGGCAGTCTTCATGCACAAATCAGCCGAGTTAAACATGGACCGAAATAGCCAAAGGGGGGGAGGGGGGGGACCAAAAAAAAGAAAAAAAGAAATGAAAATTCACTTTTGCAACTATTTTCATGAATAAATTATTTAAATGCTGCAGTTTATTAATATGAGAACTCAACTGTGAGCTCCTCAAGAAGCGTGTTCCAGGTGTTTGAAACATCATCTGAAGTCCTTGTGGGTTTTTTTTTTTTTTTTCCTTTTTCACCCGGTTGTCTGATTGAAGCATTTTTTAATTTGTTAATACAAGATACAGGTTGTTGGATCGCGGGTCTCGGAGGAAATGTTGATGAGTCGTATTAGAGGAGGCCTGTTTAAACAGTGCGACATCAGCATTTTTGTGAGCCCCAAGTGCTAAAGTTATTAATTTTGTATGTATTTCTATGAATTCGATCAATTAACACCAGTGACCAAAGCTCTGAACGTTTTCTAAGAATACAAATGGCTCTTTAAAACTGTATACAGGGTGTCCCAGAAGTTTGGATGCAGAGGCAATTATTTATTTAAATACGGATTTTACAAATGCTCAAACTGACGGCCTTGTACCTCACGACACTTGTGTATACGCTGAAGACGAGAACGTTGAGCATTTTCTTAATGTATCAGAACTGCTGTTGTTCCATGCAGAGATGATTTCCTCTTAAATTCCATGGGATTTTTTTTCTTCTTTCTTTCATTTGGCATATAGGCATCTCAAAAGTAAACAGACACCATCATTTTTGAAAAATAAAAAATACAGTAGTTCTAGAAACGTCCTTCAAGCTGCTCTGGCGTAGTAGCCAAGTTGATGGAGATCCCTCACAGTAGTGCTCCGACTTACTTGGAGTCGCTCTGCAACGTCAGTGGCCGTACAACCGGGATTTTTTTCCAACAATCCCCTTGTTTCAAAGACATGTGTCAGAGGGCCCAGGTCGACCTGAGCGGGATGCTGTTGATTTGCTTTCCTTTGCTTTTGAATTGTACAATCACTCTGTTAACTGTGGCAAGAGGAATCCTAAGGTTTTGTGCAATCATACGCTGGCTAAATCCACCCTCAGACTGACCCCAAATACGCCCTCTTTTTGTAATTCACACAACTTCTGGTGTTCACCGCATGTCTATTTGCTCTAAACTCTTAATATCCTGTAATCTGAAATGGAAAATGATCATATATTAACAAGTTTGAAGCACCAGGTAGTGTCTTCATAGTTAAAATGTAACGAAGAGTGTCTATTTACTTTTGAGATGTCTGTGTACAGTGATTTACATTTAAATGAGACTGAAGAACATACATGTCCGTAGTCTCCAACTTTCATTTCTTGTACACGGTTCCCCAATGCTGAAACATGCTGAGGTGCAGATTAACTCTTTAGCAGAGGCACTTTTTAATTAGACCCCTTGCTGTGGCGGTGCGAAAGCCAGCGGAAAACTATACTTTTATGCTTTTTTTTTTTTTTTCCAGCTAAAGCAGCAGTCAGATCAAACGGAATTGAAAACGCCAGTTCACTGAAGGGGAAAATATGCAGGATGTGAAAAACATTTTGCAAACATTGACCTGCGTGTTCATGAATCTCTGAGTCAAGTGGGGAAAAAGTGAGACTGTTTGGTTGGTGAAAAACAACTGCCTTGTTGTCTTTTTCATGTTGCTCATGCCCAGAGAGATTACCCTAGAAGTTTTTGCAGTGAAATTCTTTTTTTTCTTTTCTTCTCACTCTCTGCTTTATCAAAGTTTTCTTGTCGGCATGTTGGCACCGGTGGTGGTCATTGCCAAAATCTTTTATTTTAAGTTCTAGTGATGCTAGGTGCAAGAGCTACCTTTTCCAGGGTTGCTCTTAATAAGGACTTCTTTCCTGCATTTCCCCTATTATGCTTTTAGTTGTTTGTTTTTTTTTTTTTTTTCAAGTGGCACATTGTAGATGATTATAAAGCTGTGTCATTCTGAAACTGTGATCTCTCAATTAATATTTGCCTCCTTCACCTTCCCCTTCTCATAAAAGTTCTTATGATGTTCTGTTAAAGAAAAGGTCGGCCATTTCTTCAGTTGTTGGAGGGGAAAATGCAACTATTTGAAGGGGTCAATAATTTTATACATATAAGTGTATGGTTATAGGCCAGCGGTCACCATCCCTGCTCCTGGAGATCTACCTCCTTGAAGACTCCAACCATAATCAAGCTCACTTGACCATCCAGCTGCTGCCTTAAGAAGTTCTTAATCAGCAAAAAAAAAAAAAAAAAAATGTGTGTGTTAGAATCTGGTTGGAGATCGAAGGTAGATCTCCCTGAACAGGGTTACTGACCATGTGCCTAGGCTAATAAGACATCCTTTGGTCAATAATAATGAAAAAATAAAAGGTGTCAGTTCTCATTAAATTTTACCATTCTCTGATTTTGGTTGTGTTCGAGCAGAACGATAAGGGACAGTGTCCTGTGGATGTGGTGCCCGAACCTCTGGACATGCCTCTTGAGATGGCAGATGCGGCAGCTCAGGCCAAAGAGCTGAGGACATTGCTGAGGGACGTTCTACCCCAACCTGTCACTCCTCGGCCTCTCGTGCCCGGGCAACCCCTCGACCTACAGTCAGAGAAGGCCCGCTCACATCTCGCCAATATGGGCATCCACCTTGGAGACAAGGTTGTCATCGCTGGCCAGAAGGTATCATTTAGACTGATCATTCGGTTTATAACAACAGGCCACCATAAAGAGTGTGTAGTTGTTGTTATTTTTAAGTGATCATCCAGTGTCTTGACCAAGCACTGATCATTTCTTGGCTGTAACCCAAAACTGCTGGATCTACAAGCAAAATATAAAGCATATACGTTCCCATTTGTCCATTTCTATGCTTGTATATAAGCATACACCTCTTCCCAGTTTTCTCTCTGCTCCTCATTTTGTTCCTTGTTAAGAAATCCCAAGTCCATGTTGAATCAGTATGGCTTTTGGCTCTGGCATTAGACACCAGCTGCCAAAAACTTCCCACTTTTCCCCTTTACAGTTTTACAACCACTTCTTATAGCAGTCGTAGATGTGGGCTGCATATGAAAACCCAGTATTGTTTTACATTTGTAACAACTTGGCTTTTGATGCTTAATGTGCTGTATGAATCTTGCAATAGCGTTTAATATCTTTAAACCAAATGAATCCTAAAGTTGCATTTAAAGGTCCGCTATGTAGGATTCAACCAACTGAATTCAACGTGCGGTGGTCCTCGGGTCCCCATAGTGTACCTCCAATTACTTGCATTAATTGTGTTTTTTCTTGTGCTAAATAATAAGTATGATCCCCCATTTGTTTAAAATTTGGTTCTGAAAGTTATTAGCCAGCACCCGCAAACACCGATGCTTCTTCCCTGTTTACCTTATGGATTTATGGTGCCACTTGTAAACACATAAAACGTGGAAGGCATTTTCTAGAGGTCTGTCTGTTCTGGGATCCTGTAGTGACTCAATATGGCAGCTCCATAGAAATGGACCCACACTGTATGTAGATGTAAAGGGCTTATTCTAAGCTTACGACTAGACATTGTCTCTTAGTTCCATGTAATTCTACACTATTGAGATACCTGTGAATATTCTTTTTTTTCTTTCAGCTAATAGAGCCCCGTAATTCCTACATAGTGGACCTTTTAATGTTGGAAACAAGTGGAACATCACCAGCATGTCGTCTTGTTGCTAATTTGTATGCCATTAATTCTCATGGGACATACTTCAGACAGGAAGGAAGCTATTAAAAAAAAAAAGCCAGACATTTGACCTTCCTAGACAAAAGGATGATAACACGGACAACCCAAAAACATAGTCACGGGTCCTGTTTGCCTAAAAAAAAAAATCAATATTAACAAAATTATGTGGCTTGTCTACTAATTAGTAGTTTAGTTTAAACATGTGTCTGTGTGTGTGTGTCTCTATCTGTCTATATATGGATTATTGCTTTCTTATATAAGATGATCTGAGATATAGTGTGTGAAAGTGTAGTGTTACCAAAGATATGGTAAAAGTGATGTGTTTATGTATCTTGGTTATATGGGTTTTACATTGAAATTTATTGGACTTTTCTGCCTCAACAACAGTATGGGGTAAAAATCTCCTATGTAGAAGAAATAAAAAAAAAACTGATCTGGAGGTATAGGGATGGAATATAGGATGGGATTGTAACAATGAGATTTAATTTGTCATTATTATATCTGTAATATGTATCTGTTGGTCACCTTTGCCTATGACATAACATGAATTACAGTCTAGCTGCCAAAACCAGAATCCCAAGTATTAAAAAAACGACATGGACAATATGAATATGCCATATTCCATATAAATATACATCATCTGTCTCTCTGTTTTTTTTATTTTGAAAAGATTTATAGATGAGCCAAGCCACAAGTGTTAAGAAAACAAGCTACCCTTTTATGTGCGAATATACCGAGCTGCTAAAATATGTGAATACGATAAAGTAAATGTCAGTATCGCTAGCAAGCTCTCACATATTGTTTGCCTTAAGCACTGGCTAAAAGCTGCAATACAATTTATACAAATGTCTAGAACCTCAATACCGCTGGACTGTTTCTTAAATGCCAAGCAGGAAATAAAATTAGATGTGTTTAGACTGAAGTTTGTTTCGAGCTGTTTGCAGAGCTATGACCACATAGCAGTCAGTCACGACTAGTTATCATTTATATTATTGCTGTTGGTTGATATGTTTGGAATGCACAGTACACATATGGTTTTTAAAGTCGAGTTAAGCATGAATAAGGAGGTACCAGTACTGACATTGGGTGTGTAGGTTTTCAGACTCCAGACTTTATGGATAGTGGATTTTATGATAACTCACACATGGGGTGGAGTTTGCCAAATTAAAAGCCACGTCTCTGACCTTGAGCTGTATTAAGTTCAGCCTCACCACTCTGTCATCCTGTCATCCTGAAATTCATGTTTTGGGCTGAAAATACACTAAATACACACTCGGATTTAAAAAAATAAGTTGTATCCATAAGTATTTGGTTGGTAACGTGCTGCAACACACTTTCTGATGGAAAAAAAAAAAAAGATGCGTTGCATCAAGTGCTGTTTTAAAAGCTGGTGAATCGTAATATGATTAATGTATATCATCAATTAATATAGATCATATTAGTTTTCCTTTTCGATCATATTGCAGTGAATATAATACTTGCTAAGCATGCTGTTGAAGAAAAAACTCGGGGGTGGGGGAGTATCTGCAATCTGGCAACCTTCCAGGTGTGATCGTTGATTTTTCTTTCAAACTGTCACTGAATAGAATAATGAATTCTTCTGTTCAATTGACCAGATTGTGAAATGAGATAACTCCTAATGATCCCAATGTTAACATGTTTTCCTGCATTAGCTAGAAGTCAGGGAAAATCAAGGCTAACTCGTGGTTCCTTTTGGACGTGTAAAGCCAACCAGTTCATCTTTTCCAACTGCTGTTCATGCATCAGGGGCAGTGTAGGATACTTGGAGGAACATGCTATCTTCTGCATACATGAAGCCAGAGAAACCCATGATTAGCTAGATTCACGGCAAAGACGGGGGAGACTAGTTTCATTGACAGGCGAGAGAGTATGCTGTTGCTTCCTCACAGAGAGCGGGGACATTTTTGCTCTCTTAGATTCCTAGCTCTGGATGGCTGTAGCTTTGTTGTAATTTGATCGTGTGCGGCAATGCTTGTCATCCCCCCCCCCGTTCTGAGCATTTTTACCTAAAGCAACTAGTAAGCTAGTCAGGACACTGTTGAGCAGTTTAAGTTCAGGTGACTGGTTTCGAGGACCCAGCAACAGCAATTTGGTGGTGCTGTGATTTAAGTGACTCGTACCCACAATCAATCTACTGCGCCATCGCTAATGCTAAGTGCATTAGTGCTAAGTGTTTTTCAGTTAAAGCTCATTATCAGAACCAGCCTTTGTTGCTGTTGTTCTCAAGTCATCTGAGAAGGAAGCGGTACTCTGTGTAAGGAGTGCACAGCTACCTGCTTGGCATTGTTTTGCTTTTACATCTAGAGCGCCAACTGCATACGTGTTCAGACAGAAAGATGAATACGCTATTAATAAAAAAATCCCTTAGCACACTGGGACTAAAGTGCAGCGAGCAGCAAGAATCCGTAGATTGGCTAATCAAAACTCCATTATCATCGGGCCGCCTCTGCACCGCCCGCTCTCTTTGATCTCTATTTTACTTTTTTAATGTTATTTCTATCGGAGTTGATTTGGCTGTTTGTGAATGCAGGCATGCAAAAGTCATGGCCGGGCCTGCACTGTCCTGAATGCACGTTGCTTCGAAGGTGTGTGTGTGTGTGTGTGTGGGTGTCTCTGTGCAAGGGTAATCACTTTTCATTGCTCTCTTGAGGACAGAGCAAGATAAAGCAGGCATGAAACAGGTCTATTGAATGAGCATTATCTTCCCCGCGACCCCACACAGCTAGAAAACAATTTTGCCTGCTATTTCCCTGCAGATTTCTCTCCGTTTGCTCAAGGACTTCACTAAGAACATGACGCTCGTGGTCCCTGGAATGTTTTTTTTTTTTTCTTTTGCACATTAAGAGCAGACTTCTCTCTCGCATTCCTGTCTAACAATGTGGTGTAATGTGTTCAGGTGGGGACCCTGCGTTTCTGTGGCAGCACTGAGTTTGCCGGGGGTCTGTGGGCTGGTGTGGAGCTTCAGCAGCCAGAGGGGAAGAATGACGGATCCGTGGCTGGTGTGCATTACTTCACCTGCCGTATGAAACACGGTATATAATTGTAAATGTAATTTCTTTACATCTGCACATGGAAGATGTTGGTAAGATTTTCAATGAAGGGTCATAGTTACTGTGGAATTAACTGTGAACACGTTCATAACGTGTCCTAAAGCATTCATATGGCTTGATGCACTGTCACATGAGTACAGGCGATCCTCTCATTAACGGACTAATTGGGGGTAGAGGTTTTCTGTTAACGTGAATAGTCCGAAGATGTGGGGGGGGGGTTAAAATAGTGGAAATCCAAGGAAAAACACCACTAGGGTCCATCAAAGTGCTACTCAAGTACTGTACACATGACAAGCAGCATAACGACCAACATAAATAGGTTAGTACATTAAATATTAATGTAAATAAATATGTAAATACAATTGTAAAGGTCATTTCTCTTATGTGTGTTCACACCATACTCCTCACAAACAGTAGACTTCTTAATGAGCTCTAATTTCTGGCCAAAACTAAGATTGATGCACTTTCTTTTAACACTAGACTTATCTTTGGGTGGCATAATGATGGCACTGGGCAGAAAAACAGGGAAAAACACCAAATAATCGCCGAAAAAACGGTATAGCTTCACAGCGACCGCAGCTCAACCGACGCTTGCAAACAACTAGTTGCGCGCATGCCACCGCCACCTAGCGGCCAATTGCTGAACTACAGGACTCAGATGGCAACACCCGGGATTTTTAAACTTTCATACTGGACATTCTTAGCTAATGGATTATGTATTCAGACCAGCAAATTTTGTTCGTTGCATCCGATATCCGTTAATGCAGTGTCCATAGATGAGAGGATTGACTGTATTTCTGACAGTGCGTCACATTTTATAGTTATCTTTATTATGCATTATTAACCCGACGGATTGAAAGTACTGGTCATAATGCATATTTCATCGCAAACTTAAAAACGCAGAAACCCATCCCCACGTTGCCGAGCGCTTTAAGAATCTGTCATCTCTCTGTGACACTTAGAAAGTCAACAATATGGAAAATTAATTACAAAATGAGTGCTGTTGTATCTCTGATTCAACATACTACACAAAGCAATCCGAAGCTGGATTATTTTGTTATTGACTATCATAACTGTAAGAAAAGACGACTTTATTCAAAAAAATTTTTTTATAAAGGCATTGACCTTTTATGACTGTATTCTTAGATCAGTGTACACGTGGCCTTTTTTGTTTTTCTTTCTTTCTCTTTTTCTTCCTTCCTTCCTTCCTGCCGTCTTTCCTTTCCACAACTTCTGTTGGATATGAGCGTCGTTAATTTTTCATTTCCTCTCCCCTGTCGGCTTTTTATTTATTTTGCATTTAGGATTTTTATATACCGGCATTCTTGTCGGAAAATAGGTCAGCCCAGCTATATATAGCTCCGTAATGATGAAACATCTTTCAGCCTATATTATCTTAAAGCAAAAGACTATTTAGACTCACCGAGGGAAGCAGAATCTATTCTCTCGTGTTTTTTTTTTTTTGTCTTGAATGAAATAAGCTTAAACTTTTGAATTGAGTACTATTAGCATAGTTCTAGTATAAACTACTCTAGTTGTAAAATCTCTCTTTCTCTCTCATCTGTCTCTCTTAATTTTTTTTTTCCTTGCAGGAATCTTTGCTCCCCTCTCTAAAATCAGTCAATTCTCCGAGCGACGCAGACCCATCCCTCGTCACTCCACCACTCCTCTCCGCCCTCCTCACCACGTCGACCTCTCCCGGGTCAAGTCCAAAGTCGACACAGGTACACTTTCCTTGGACCAGCCGTGAAAGTGCCCTAGTTTTCCACGTGTACAGTATATCTGTATCCTTAGGGCTCACATGATGCATAAGCCTTCCCTAAACCCTTCCCGAATGTGATCTTTGGAGGTAGTGATGAAGAATAGATCCTATCTAAGATAAGTGAGGAGCAAGAAGGAAAGTAATTGCAAGAGGTAAATGAAAGATATAAAGAGTATTAAAGAAGCTCAGAAACAAAATTGTCAATTAATAACAGGAATCAATACTAAGCAGTATATGATTAAAACCTCTCGTATTGCTGGTTTCAATTATGTAGATTTGTATCCAAGTCACATTTATTTATTTGTTTACACTGCAGTTTTTTCAGCCATATATTTTTTTTAACCGAAAACACAGACGTTCTCTGTAGTCATTATTTGAAGAGCATCCAAGTTGATTATTTTTCAATAACAACACATGCTTAGATGTATTAATTCCTATTATACAGCAACGATTTGCCAACAAGTACAATTATTAATGTGTTATGAATAACACATCATGCTTTTTCTCCATTTATAATAAAACTATGTTTAATGTTGTGGAACATCCGGAAAACACAAGTTAGTTAGGAGCAGCTATAAGCATCGTTCAATCACCAGCCTCGCTTTTTTCCCCTCTCTTCTCGGTCCTAAAGACGTTCCTCTAATGAAAAACCCGTAGTGACTGCCACAAAGCGTCGACAATGGAGACTCCTTCTAAAAGTATAAATTAAACGTTTATTCTTCACAGAAAACTTCGCAATACAGTGATCCCCTGCTTTATCACGGTTCACATTTCACGTCCCTGGTTATTCGCAGTTTTGTATTTCGGATATATACACTTTTTGTTTGCCTAGCTTAGCTTAGCCTGGTCTACCCGGGAGTCTTTTCCTGTAGACGACCACACACACTCACTGAAGACTTCATTTAAATCAAATTTCCATTAATAATCACAAAAAACCCTGCGGTAATACACTGTACAGTACACCGATACACAAGCTAACTCCGTGAGTTGTGGGAGAGAGTGAGGCGTCATGTGAGGCATTGTCCGCGTACTTCCGGGTGTCAGCCGTGTACTTCCGGGTGTCGTTCGTGTACTTCCGGGCATCTTCTGAATATCCGCGTACGTCATACGCTGCTATACAGGCTGGCCTGCCTGCGATGCCTGCCTGCGAATTTTAAATATTTTCTAAATATTTTACAATTTTTAGCGGATCACGATCGTCATTGTAAGTTCGAAAAAATCGTAAGTCAGACCATCGTAACTCGGGGAGCACCTAAATAGAGAAAAGCGTAAGCTGGGCTAGTGTAATACATATGTACAGTACGTAAAATATAAGTATGGGCTACGCTAGTATAGTATACAGCACATTACAGGACTCGCTATAAATTTGATGTTTCTACGAATTCTACACAAAATTCACCTCGCTATATGCTCGCAAATGTTTTCTTTTTGTGGTTAATTGTGTCTAGAAAGTGTGTAAAGTGTATGGGAGGATCATTTAGGGCTTAAACTATAAGAAAAAAGCATTTGGGGGTGGCGTCTGTGTATCGTGGATTTTTGTCTTTTGCGGGAAGTTTCGGAACGTGACCCCCGCAAAAAACGAGGGACTACTGTAGTATCAGAGTTTTTATTTGTTAAGTGCCAAATTTTTATTAGTCTTAGATTACGCAACGTGTCATGCGTGGAAGCTTTGAATCTTTTCTTTCCTTCGAAATACGGAATAATAGCCTTACGAAAAGGGAACGGATTGGTCGAAGGAATTTTACACGTATCATATTTAAGATTTTGATAATTGAATATTTATATAGAATTTAACATTTTGACACTTTGACAAAATAGCTTCAGTTTCACACTGCAGTTCTAGTTCTACGGCTTAGGATAAGTGTCGCTGAATTGTCGTGGAAAATGGCTCTCGGTAGTGCAGAGGACTCTAAGAAGCCTGAGCCAGACCCTTTGTAAGATTCCTCTGTAAGTTGTTGTTAAAGAAACGTCAGAACAAGCTGCTGTTGTAGAAGGTGAACTAAAACCTTCTGACCAATCAGATTTGATCAAATTCAGGGTGATTTATCATGTGGGGTTTTTTTTTGTTTGTTTGTTTGTTTTTTTTGTTTTTTTTTTTAAGTAGTTTTATTATACAGTGGGACCTTGACTCACGGACTTAATTCATTCCAAGATTCTGTTCGTGACCCGATTTGTAAATGCAATTTATGTGTTTCAGCCCTCAAAACATGTTTTTAAAGTGTATTATGGGTTTATGTGTGGCAATAAAACATAGAATAAAATGAAAATCACCTTAATTATAGAAAAATAAAACTAAATGAAATAAACAGATGATTTTAATGCACGTTCCCTTTGCAGTGGGTATGTAGTCGCTGGCGTAGGTGGACAGTGGCGGAGGGATATATGTTGGCGGTTCTCATTTTTTGCAATTATTTCTTTCTTTATTTCAACTGTTATATGCTTAGGCTTCTTAGTCTCATTACTATTTCCACTTTCCACTTTCTTGGGACCCATAATGAAGGCCTATAGAGCAAAAATGCAGAGAAACACAACGAAAAGATGCATTGAACACGTTCACACCACGAGTGCTTGACCGGAACTAAATGTTTGTGTTGCGAAGCGTGGGTTGGCTGCCTGTATGTCAGTCAAGGATTTGTTTGATTCGCGACATGTTCGCGAGCTGAGGGTCCACTGTAGTCTGCTTTTTTAATGCCGCACAAACTGCTTCTGGCCAACACACACACACACACACACACCTTTTTGTGCATAAACAATACTGTGCACTGTGCACTCTGCCAGTATAATCTTATTCCTGATTAACAGAAATCATTACACCCACTCTGTGCATCCTTATTTATCACAGGATCTCCCCACAGCGGTGGAAGATATAGCATTCATTTTCTTTTCGTGTTTGTGTGTGTTTGTGTGTGTGTGGGGGGCACACTCAGAGGATGAGTATGAAGTTGTTGATTTGTTTTCCTAAGCTCTCTGCGGCACACTCTTGTATTGGATTTTCCTGCAGAGCTTAACTATGCTCTCCTGATATATGACTCTGTGTTGCGGAGTCTGGTGCTTATAAGAGACCATTGCTTTAAAGGAAGGCTTTGTTATTATAAAGTACGCTGCTTCGGTGTTTTTTTCTTCCTTCTGTCTATTTTTTCCCTTTCTTCTTGACGGAGCTGACGTGTATATTAAAACAACTAGACAACAACGTCATGCGCCCAACTGATATTAAAAACGTGGAGGTCTGATGGTTGTAAGTGACATCAGAAATATTTCTTTTTTTGTGTGCTTTTATGGGAAGTGGATGAGAATATGGATGATCTAGGGTAGTGGAGAACTCGAATACATTTTATGCAATGTTAAAAATAAGTGGAGTAGTAGTAGATTATGCACCTAGGTGGTAGACATTTGTTTATTTTTTTCCTTAACAGCGTTTCCAACAGATGTTTGTGGTCATATAAACGCATATGATGACAAAGCATGCTATTATGGGAAAATAATCGACAATAGGCCATGTTTTTCCGTGTTTCTCTTTTGAAGCGAAGACAGTAGAGAAGCTGGGAGGTGTAAAGGTTCTCTGTTGTGTCGTGGGAAATTCCATAAATATTAAATAAATCTCTGCTTACAGAAAGCTTCACTATAGCAGTGATGATCTGTGTCAAAGGAGGACTCTTTTTCTTAAAGTAACTGTACATCTTTATTTGAGTAAATTATCATATTTACAGGTCTTTGCATCATAAAATACAAGAGCCAATCATGTTGCAGTATGCAAATGCCTTCCTTCAGTTGCTTCAGTGCTTCTTTCTTTCTTTCTTTCTTTCTTTCTTTCTTTCTGCCCGTCTGACTGTCTTTCTTTCTTTCTGATGTTCTTTTTCTTTCTTTTCTTTCTTTCTTTCTTTCTTTTTTCTTTCTCCCTGTGTTTCTTTTTCTTTCTCTTACTGATTTTCTTTCTTTCTCTTTCTTTCTTTCTTTCTTTCTCTTACTGCCTTTCTTTCTTTTTCTTTCTTTCTTTCTTTCTTTCTTTCTTTCTTTGTTTGTCTTACT
>JAQMCW010000005.1:1806878-1824470 GCA_030068335.1 Chrysichthys cranchii
CCATTACAACAGTCCGGGTGCTGAATTGGCTGCCTGCGGTCCAGATCTTTCACCTATAGAGAACATTTGGCGCATCAATAAACGAAAAATATGTCAAAGACAATCACTAACTCTTCAACAGCTGGAAACCTATATCAGGCAAGAATGCGACCAAATTCGAACACCAAAACTCCAGAAACTCATAACCTCGATGCCCAGACATCTTCAAACTGTTTTTGAAAAGAAGAGGAGATGCTACACCATGGTAAACATGCCCTTGTCCCAACTATTTTGAGACCTGTAGCAAGCATCAAAGTTAGAAATTAGCTCATTTTGTGCATAAAATTGTAAAATTTCTCAGTTTAAACATTTATCATCTATGTTCTGTTGAGAATAAAATATTGGCTCATGTGATCTGAAATTGTTTAAGTTGTCATTTTGTTCAAATTTAAAGAACGTCCAAACTTTTCTGGAATTCGAGTTGTAAAACTTGCAGGTAAACTGTGTAATGAAGCCAATAAAACTTGTGTAAAACCTTTTTCTCTATTTCTGTATACTATATGACCAAATAAAAGCATGACAAAAGTATTATGCTTGGTCATTTCTATATTTATTCATTGAAGAAAATGATCCAATATTGCACGTGTGAGTGGCAAAAGTATGTGCCCTTGTAGGGTTAGCAAGTTATTTGAAAGTGAAATTAGATTCAGATGTTTCCAGTCTGTGGGATGGCAATCAGGTGTTGAGTGGTGCCCTGATGTTTTTTTAATTATTATTTTTATTTTTTTATTTTTAATTTTTTTTAAAGAAGATGGGGAATCTACAAGTCTGAAATTCACAACATACTTGTGTATTAACATTTGTGTATTACGGCATGAACAAAGGAGAGTTCTGAGGACCTCGGAAACAGGAGCTGTTGATCCTAGTCAGGCTGGAAAACCATACCCAAAGACCAGAAAGATAGAGGAACTTCAAGATCCTTCTCCTCTCCAAGAGTGGTTGACCAACAAGGATTAACTCCTAGAGCAAGGCATGTAATTGCTCACAAGGTCTCAAAGAAAACAAGAGTAAATTCTAAGCAAATAAAGATCTCTATTTCATTGGTTAATGTTAATCTTCATGAGTCCACCATCAGGAGAACACCGAACAACAATTGTTCGCATGGCAAGGTTGCAAGGAGAAGTCCATTGCTTTCCAAAAAGAACATTGCTTTCTATCTGCAGATTGCTAAAGATCATGTAGACAAGCCAGAAGTCTGCTGGAAATTTTGTTGATGGATGAGACCGAAATAGAACTTTTTGGTTGAAATTAGAAGCATTGTGTTTGGAGAAAGGAAAACACACTGCATTCCAGTGTAAGGAATGTATCTTATTTGTGAACCATGGCAGTGGTAGTATTACAGATTGGGCCTGTTTTACTGCATCTGGGCCAGGACAGCTTGCCATCATTGACTGAACAATGAATGCTGAACTATTACAGCAAATTCTAAAGGAAATTATTAGGACATCTTTCCATGAACTGAATCTCAGGAGAAAGCGGGTCATTTAGTAAGACAGTGACCCTAAGCACACAAGTCTGAATCCAATAGAAATATTCTGCAAACCCATCAACATCCCAGTTGAAGCTGTTTTGTATGGAGGAATGTGCTAAAATCCCTCTAAGCCGATGTGCAGGACTGATCAAGAGTCACCAGAAATGTTTAGTTGCACTTACTGCACCACAACGTTCCCATACTTTTGCAACTCACTGTTATGTAATAATTGGTCATTATCATTGCTTGATAAATAACTGACCAAGTATAAAATTTGTGTCTTTCTTCAGTTGGGTTCTCTTTATCTGCTGATGATGTTTTTTGATGATATGTCTATCATCTGATGATGTTTAAGGTCATATTTTGTAGAAATATACAGCAAATTCTAAAGGGGTTTTTTTTCTTCTTCTCTCTTTGGGTCATTGTACAGCAATCATTTGTCTAGCAAGCCCCGGCGCTGGAACTCTCTCAGTTCTGCCTCGGCTGCAGCCTCTCGAGGTCCAGGCACTCTAGGCGGCACCATCAGTTCCTCTGGCACAGACAGCGCTGTCAAACTGCACCTGGGTATGCAGGTCCTACTCAGCAGTGCCAATGAAATGGGCACCATCCGCTACTTAGGCACTGCTGATTTTGCACCAGGCCTCTGGCTGGGCCTGGAGTTGCGCAGTGCTAAGGGGAAGAATGACGGCTCGGTTGGCTCTAGGCGCTACTTCAGCTGTCGGCCTCTCCATGGCGTCCTGGTGCGCCCAAGCAGGGTCACCTACCGCGGTATTAATGGAGCCAAGCTGGTGGACGAAAGCAGCTGAGACCACAGACTATTATCTTTTTTTTCCCTCCTTTCTCCTGTCTCTCAGCTGTGTTATGCTCTTATTCTTCTCTAGTCAATAAGCAGCTGGATGGATGGAGGGACAATATGCTGCCAGAGGATGAGACGAAGCACTTTGTAAGCACAAAGGACAGGGTTATTAGTCAGCAATTCAGTCTGCGTAATGGGATTTATTGTGTGTTTGGGTTCTGGATGATGTTTACTGCGCAATTGAGTTCAGTCAATTGTTTTCTCGCTAGAGAGTGTTCACCTTGCAAGTGAGGTCAGTTGTTTAAGTTATACTCAATTAAGTTATTATTAAGTGAATTTAGTTACTTAATGATTTGTGATTTTTGTTTTGTTTTGGGGGTTTTTTCCCTGAGGGGTAAATATTTTATTTGGTTTGGTAGGTGAATAGCTGAACAGTAGCAGGTTGTAAGCACTTTAAGCAAAACTAATGCGGATTATGACAATGACTTTCATCAAGCATATGGTATAATGACCTATGAATATATTACTATCATGTTATAAAGCTTTCATAAGGTATCATGCACAGGGCGGAAATGTTTAGGCAAATGTGTTTCACGTTATAGCATTGTGTACTATGCATTACAAATTGATAGCATGATGAATTAAAAGCATTGCGCATAACATATGAGCATAAAACCATGGAAATCAGGCACGTATAAACTAAGGCAGAATTGTTCAGTGTTGATCTAATGTGTTATGAACAGTGCGAATTATGCATTTTGTTTACAACGTATCACTGCAGTATAAACATTGCTATAAATAGTAACACCCTTTCATAAATAATTATAACAATGTGAATAATGCCTTATGAATGCATTATGACAAGAAATGAATGTATTCAGATGTCATTATACATATGACTTTTATTGAAAGTGTTATCAGAGGGTGTTGATTTTTTTTTTCCTTTATGATTTTTTTTTTCAATCCCTTTATGATTTATGATGGTTCATAGCCTTAGGATGAAAAAAAAAAGTTTCTTTCATATTATTGAGAAGGAGGCCAAGATCACTGCATACAATAGCACTTTAATGGTGTTACTACTGAACTCCCACACTTTTCTTTTCCCTTCCAAGGATAATTTTTAAACAGTTGCAGAGTACTGCATAGACTTATGTTTACTGTCGGTTTTTTTTTTTTTTTTGTTTGTTTGTTGTTGTTTTTTTTTATTTTGCAAAAGAAAGAGAGAAAAAGAACAGTGGGAGCTTTCTTTCAAAACATACGCCTCGTCAGAATCGTTGGACTCGCATTTATCATTTGTCCTTCTGATTTCCGTCTGAATGCAGCTTCAGGAAATAAATTTTCCAGAAGAATTATTGAAGTGTAGCTGTGTATTCGTTTGGGAGGGGGGAAAAAAGTCTCAAAATGGGCAAAAAAAAAAAAAATCATTACTTTTATTGTCAGTATTTTTAAATATATTTTATTAAAATATAAATAATTAGCATAAAGTATGATGCAATTGCACAGAGCCGCACTCATGACACAAAAAGAAAAAAAAATTACAATACCATTCCCTCACTTATTTGTTCCCTTGTTTTAGTTAAATATTGTCCAGGTTTTAATAATCTGTTCCCTTGGTTAAGTTACATTTTGGCCAGGTTTTTTCTTTTCTTTGCTTTTCTTTTTTTTTTTAATGAATGAGCCTCCGTACAATCGTATTTGGGAATTACTGTGTGATTGTTTTAACAGGTAAAGATTCCTAATCAGAAAGAAAAGCACTTCTCCTAAGCTCACAGCAACACTACTGCTGTTTTGTGTTGCTCTCCAGTCATCTTATTGCACTTAATGCACTGAATTGCTTAAATGACTTGAGGATTCATTTGCTGTTGAGGAATAATTGCAGGGAAACCAGCCAAGCCACTGTATTTACAGGAAATGGCATCTATTAGACTTGATGTAGTATCTAAATGGAATTCTCTGGAACAGAAAGGAAGATGCCTTTTGAGCTTCCATCCTTAAGCGTTACTTCAGAAAAATCCCAGTGTTTACAAAAGTAGGAATGTTATATTCCCCTTTGGTTTTCCTAGCTGCTTTTTTCCCCCTCTTCCCCACAATAGCCAATCCAATTCCCTTGCACTGTATTCCAAAGTAAAATGAGATATTAAAAGGGATTGTGCTGTCTCATATTGTCCAAATGGAGCACAGGAGACGGCGTTCTCTGTTCTGTATGCGGTGTGGAAGAGCCGTCCAGTTCTGCAGTATGTTTGCTGTGTATTTTGTCTGAATTTAAATGAGCTGCTTCGATTGCAGATCCTGAGCTCAGTGGTTTGTTTATGTGTAGTGTACAAAAGAGTTTCTGGTAAATTCCCAACTGATAATAACCATAATCATCATCTCTAATTTTACCATGTAATCTTTAATCCTACATGTGAAGTCTGAGTACATGAATGTATTCAATCAACACATAGCTGACAGAAGAAGGAGGGATTTCAATACCTATTCCTCATAGCCCAGAGTTAGCTGGATAACTGGATCACACTGGTGTATGGAAACTGACAAAAATACAGCACTTATCTTCATTATGCAACAGAGCTTTTCTTTTTTCCCTTTTCTTCAGTAATCAGCTTAGCGCCTACTCAGAGCATTCTCCATTCTGCGCTACTGACTATCGACAGCATTCCAGCTGATTTTTTGCTCCAAGTGAATAAAAATGCCAGGGCGTTTCTTAGGAAACTGGAAACCGAAAATCCTATATTAGATACAATTTATTCCAGTTATTATACATAATGCTTTGCACTCCAATTCAGTCCTCAGTGACCCCTAGACATCCTCACTGGTTTCAGTGCACAGGTAGCAGGTATTCACTGAGGTCCCTGAAAATTGGAGTGGAAAACAATGACGAGTGGGGTTTCTGTGCATGATCTTCCTGTGTCCGTGCAGTTCCCCCAGGTTCTTTGGTTTCCTCCCAAACCTATGCCAATAAAGTGTCCTTTTGTGATTCCCAATCATCCTATTTTGAGACTTGGTACAAACCATAAACAGTCTAATATAGGAAAAATGACAAGAATTTGGCAAGTTAAACACGACAGTTTTTAATCTGAGCGTTGAAACAGATTGATCTTGGGTTCCTAAAATTTCCTGGAACATCTTCACCCAGCTGAGTGTTGAGTGATTGAGTGAGTCCAGAAGCTTAGCAAGATACCCCAGCTCTTAACCAGTCACAGATCTAAAGATGTAAATATTTTAATATAATGACCACAAGTTGAGTTAATGAGCATGTGTTCAGCCAGTTATTGTAGCTTAAATAAGACAGCAATGTGCAACAATGCAATAATGTGTTTTGTACGTTCTTTTTTTTTTTTAAGGATGCAGGCTTGTGCACTCAGAACAAGCTGAAGCTTCCTTCAAGATGCAGCAGGGTGGACAGGCAGCTAGCCAGCAACACATTACAATAGTCCAGTTTAGAAGTTCTGAAAGTATGCATTAGTTTCTCAATGTCGTGTAAGGTTAGCATTTTTGTTATTTTGGCCATGTTTCCCAGAAGATAATAAGCAGTTTGAGACATTATCATCTAAGGTTACACCGAGGTTCTTAACTGAAGCTTTTAGTTTTACATAAAAGCTGTCAGGCTCCAGGGCATAACAACCTTACTGCAGACAGACTTAGTGCCCAACAGCAGTATCTCTGTTTTATTAGAAGGACGTTTCTATTCATATCCTCAGTATTGATGCAAACTCGAATCCTTAGGAATATGGTTGTATTCCAGTAGTCCGTAAAATGAGAGGACTGGATTTCTTTCTTCATAGTACGCCTACATGTTTTGGTTAGGATAAAAAAAAAGACTGTACCATAATTATTGTACAGGTAGTGTGTTTTAAGTACTTTCTTGCTTATTCCTTAATAGATACCTAGTAATTACTTACCTACCCTTCTTACTTCTACTGCTATGGAAAGGTGATCCGTTCATTCCATACGTACCTGTCCTCCTGAGTTCTGGGGAAAAATCCAAAAGCCCCTGATTTAATTGTACGATAATGGAATTATGTGAACTGCATTTTAAACAACAAAATGACAAGAAAATAGAGATGGGACAAGTCCAAATGTTAGTAGAAAACATTATTATTAAATGATGTATGGCCCTGTAAAGTACGTTTTAAAATTAACCATTTATTGAATTCAATTGAACTGAAACAAAGAGACCAAAGAGCAATAATTAAATTTTCTGCAAAGATGGATACAGCTCTTATATACACAAAAGCTTCTTTCAGAAGCCACAGGTTAACTGAAAATAGATGGAATGAGAGCGATCAGTACCTCAATTCCTCTTTGAGTTAAATACAAAAATGTACACCTCTTTCACAAGAGTCACACGAATCCTCGCAGTGTTCATACAACAGTAAAATTATTCACAGATATGACATTTTCCCTGACCACTTAACCCCTTTTCAAATACCAAGGCAACTGATTACCTTCCTGCTAATAGATGTCGGGCGCCTTTAACATCAACCAATCTGCTAAACAGAAAGCATTAACGATTCATTTAATTCATTAAATTTCCAGTCAGAGGAAAACTGCTGTAGTTTAAAAGCCAACCGAATTCAAGAGTGAACAAAATGATGCAGAAATGAGTGGAGCAGTTTGCCTCATGAAGCACACCCATTAATAATTTACACAGCTTCCAAATAATAAATTAACAAATGAATAAATAAACAAGCAGGCAAGCAAACATCAACAAACTTGTTTTTCCCTGTGAATGTGAGAAATGATGTGAGGGAATTTTGCAGGTAAAGTCCTTTTGCGCGACTCCAGTACCATCTCTAAACCTGTAACCTCTGCAAAATTTCCAGTGCTCCCTCCATATACGTAGTCACTTCTAAAAGATTTAGATAATACAGCAAGTGTCATTCCAGAAGTCGCTGGTAATGAGGTGCGAGTGTTGGTCTGGCTGAGAAGCATGGTACGGGGAGGGGGATGCCTGGTGGTTGTGAGCTGAGGTGGGCACACACGGATGGCACAGTGTTTCAAGCGGGCACTGAATAAAAGAGTTTGGGAATCAGGAGAAGGTGGAGGGTTAAAGCACTGTGGCATTGTGCCCATCCATCTTAGGGAGCCTGGAGTCCTGAACAGTTCCCATTGTCACCAGCAGGGGACGGCTGTCCTCAGTGGTCCCAGTCCGGCCTAGTGAGATGGGTCTCTGCTGGTTGGCGAGGACAGGAGGTGGCACGGCATTCTGGGGTCCAGACATTGATTCCAAAGGTAGACCCTGCTCCTGGTAGCCATACCCAATGTTGCCGCAAGGGAATCGGCGCAGTCTGTAGAGCGGTACAGGGGGCAGGGCTGCTGAATCCAGCAACAGAGGGGCAGGGGCAGGTTGGGGAGGAGGGGGCAAGAGAGGCCTGCACTGTCCCTGTTGCTGGATCTGAATTTGTTGTTGTTGCTGTATTTTTTGCTGCTGCTGGATCTGGATCTGTTGTTGTTGCTGCTGAAGTTTCTGCTGTTGCTGCTGCTGGATCTGGATCTTCTGCTGCTGCTGAATCTGAATCTGCTGTTGCTTGTGCTGGTGCTGCAAGCCCAGAGCCTCAGCCAGACTCCCAGTCCGGCCAGACAGCTCATGGCCTTGACTTCCTGCCTGCCTCTGGGCCTGGGCTTGCTGCCTCTTCTGCTGTTGCTGGAGGAACCACGAACCATAAGTAGGGTTCCATAAGTTGGTTGGCTTCCCATTACGGTTATCCTTCTCACCTGTAGGAGCCTGAGCAAAACCCAGGTTGACATGGCCTGCATCCTGGGGTGCAGAGACCACAGAGGAGGGCTGGCTGCAGGCTGGCAGCGCAGATGCCGAGGACACTGATGGATGGGAATGGAGCTGGGAGGCAGCACCGGGCACAGGTTTGTTGTCAGAGGAGAGAGCATTCATGAGGAGAGCCTCAGCGGCTCTCTTGGCCTCCTCGGAACGGGTTACGGCGGCGGAAGATTTCGCTTCCTCTATGGCCTGGGGGGCTGCTAGTAAAGAGGGCGCAGCAGGGTCATCTGGGCGCATGGGTACCCGCTCTTCCTCCTCGGGCATCGGGCCATACTCAACAGGTAAAGGTACATTCACTACATCTGGATCCTGAGGAAGGAAAGGACACCAGAAACAGGAAAACTACCACCTTTAACGTAAAATTACTAATCACAATAGAGCAAAAAATGAGATTTGCTCATGCTTCCTTCCAAGGCACTCCTCTGTTTTGTTTTTCTTTTTTTTATAAGGACAATGGTACTAGCATTGGTTTCCACAATATAAGTCATTATTAGTTGTGAATATACGCTCACATATTAATTACCCAGTTTAAGGTCTAGTTATTACTGTAGCAAGAACAGGGACTCTAGCAAAGTACTCAGTATATTAACTATTATTATTAGATTATTTATCAAATTATGATACCAAATTATTTTTAAGTGTATTAGCAATAGAGATTCATCCTACATAGGGTTTATGTTTTCTTAACAGTGTGACTATAGTTACAGAATCTGATGTTCAAGAAACCTCCTAAGAAATCTACTGCACCTGCAAGCAATAGTCAATCCGCTCTAGAATAGTGGAGAAGTTTGGCCTGTCTTCAGGTTGGTGTTGCCAGCTCTGCGTCATTATCCGATAGCTGTTACACACACACACACACACACACACGAACACACAAAAAAGTTGACTCATTAAAATTTTGTGTTTTGTTTGTTTCCTCATTACTGGATTTTTTCCCTTACCAAGCCAGGCTATTTACTGTGTGGGTGATTGCCTTTGGATAGCTGAGAGCCAAACTAGAGTGAAAGGCACCCAACTGAGATTTGATTTAATCAAGCCTGTTTTTTTTAACAGCTAATTACAATTTTCATTTTGGTTGCATACCTCTTTTTTTTCCATTGCATCCACTGCAAAATGAGTGAAAGTGTCATTTGAAGGTTGATTAATTTCAATATCGAACATAAATCTGATCAGACAATTCTAAACAAGCCTCTATAGCTTTGTCTTATATTGGGCAAGACTTTGCATTATTAATTCTGAATCAATGCCTCAGCTGATTAAGTTAGTCACCAAGAAGAGAATGAGTTCCCTTTTAAGTCTGGTTCCTCTACAGCAGGGGTCCCCAACCACCGGGCCGCGGACCGGTACCGGTCCGTGGGTCTTTTGGTACCGGGCCGCGAAACNNNATTTTCATTAGTTTCCTGGGTCTCTTATTTTGAAAAATTCCACTCCAGCACTACAGCATGTGACTTAGAGAATGTAGTGGTTCCATCGTAACACTTTGCGCAGCCCTGGTCTGTCTGTTTACATCGCAAACCCCCCCCCGGGCGCGCGCGGCGGTCCACGCCCGGTCCGTGGCGCAAAAAAGGTTGGGGACCACTGCTCTACAGGATTCTTCCTCATGACTTCTCGGGGAGTTTTTCCCTGCCTGTGTCACTTCCAACTTATTCTTTAGGGATCTAAATCCACATCCATATTTCTGTAAAACTGCTTTCTGACTATGTCTACTCAGAAAAGGGCGTTAAATTGAATTGATATTCCTACAGTTATTACATATGGTTAACACATCACTCCAGAGCATATTGAATAGACTATTCATTTCACGTAAGCAATGTTTACTGTGTCATAAATAAGACCTTACATATAAATAGCAGTCATAAGGCCACTTACACTGGTCCGGGGCAGTTCTTTGGAGGATCCATCCTGCCTCCATTAGTGACAAAATCCAGAACTTCCTGATTACTACGGCTGGGGTACGGCATATATCCCATCGAGAAGATTTCCCACAGCAGCACTCCAAAAGACCTGAGCCGTGTAATCAGAGAAAGTGAGAGAGAGAGAGAGACAGAGACAGAGACAGAGAGAAGGGAAATGGAGTCATAAGAGCAGAAGTATAAATATGAAAAATGACAGGCAAAATACAGACAGAAAAAGAATCTTTTTAGTTGAAACTATTTTGTTTTCACCATGTATCAGTTTTGGAGGTAAAGATTCCTTCCATGAAGGCTTCAGGAGGCATCCATTTAACTGGCAGCATGGCACGGCCTCCTTTTCTGTAGTAGCTGGCTCTGTGGAGACACAAACACACACACTAGATTTTTCATCCATACACAGCCTTCCACGCCCACAGGAGCCAAACAGAGCAGCACAGTGACTGATTAACTGTGCACTATGATTACAGACAAAAGCGGAGAATGAGAACGTGTGTGTGTGATGCCAATAGGAAGAAAGGAAAATATGTGACTGTAGTCATGGCAACATGCGCATAGTCAAACACTAATACAGTCGTCAAATGTAGGGAAAACAGCCATATTTTAACACAACTGTTCCAACAAGTAGATATGATCTGAAAGATGTTCACAAGGGAGATGTGCCTTTTCAGACCGTCTTCTCATTAAACTGCATGAGGTCTGACCAAATGCATCTGTGTCATGTAATATGTATTAAAGGTACTGTTGCTACTTCACAGCATCGGGGTCTTCAGTTCTAGCCTGAGCTTAGGTTTTTGTTTGAGTTTAGTGTGTTTCTCTGTTTCACTGTGGGTATCCTTCCCACCTCACCAAAAGCATGCTTTCCATTTGAACTAGCTACTGTAGGATAACTTTCCACAAGGTGTAAATGAATGTGTGCATATCTAGGCTGTGCCCTGTGATAAACTGACATCAACTCCAGGGTGTATTCCCACCTAACAACCGGTATTCCTGGGACCATAGTGATACTAGTGACTTGTCACACGTGAAACACACCACAGCACAGCAAAGCGTGACACAGTGAAATTACTTCTCTGCATTTAACCCATTCACCAGGTGAAGCAGGGGTCAGCCGAAGAGCGCAGCACCCGGGGAGCAGTGCTTGGGGACAGTACCTTGCTCAGGGTACCTCAGAGAATCCACAACCTTCCAATTGAAGGGCCAATGCTAGACCGCTAGGCTACCACTGCCCCATGACCATGTCCAAGATAAAGCTGTGCTGCTGAACAGCAGCGAATGAACGATAAGGCGTTTAGGGACTATAAACATATGTACAGACTCAATTCTCTGGGGACTTTAACAAGAACTTTCATACCCCAACTCCATTAAGTACATAAAGCAGTTTTTAAAAACTTTTCATTTAAGTCTTACTAGAAAATAAAGCTTATTTTCTAAAATCACATAGTCCATGTTTAGACATTACTTTAAGACATTACTTATGACATAATGAGGGTGAATGCTGAAATCTCTGCTGTTTTCTTCATAGGACTTGTGTTCAATGTGCTTACATTTAACGTATTACACATAACGTGTTATATGATATAAGTTATATTTCCAGTATTGAACAGTGGTACATTGAAAAAAAAAAAATTCACTAGTTTATAGGTTTTAAAGCCTGGCCTTGACGTAAAGAATAAACTACACAAACCATTAATGAAACTTGTAATGTTTCATCCATAATATTACCAAATATCCACTTGTCATGTGAATAGTACTATAACTGAGAAAATAAAAACAACAACGATATTTCAATTAAGTGTTATAAGAAAACAAGCCAAAAAAAAAAAATACATCTTAGAGAAGAAGCACATATTTTGATTGTTCTTAAAGGGGTCATGTTATGAAAAGCGCACTTTTCAGTCCTTGTGCACATTCATTTGGTTAGCTGGAGTGCCTTCGAAGTGGCAAACTCTGAAATAAGACAACCTATTGAATTTCTTTCAGGCTGCCTAGGTCAGAAAATGTGATTCAACAAGCTGTTCAGATTTGAGTACCCTCCTCGTGTCAAAAGAGGAGCATGTCAGAATTAGAATGATCTATTATTCGATTAATTATTAGAATTTTATATATATATATTTTATTATTAGACATGTCCTTCTCATGTCAAAATTCGAATTATCCCACCACCAGCCCCCCATCTGAGTATCTCCATCCCCATCGTCCAAACTATGTTTGCAAAGTAGCATCATTTTTATTTTCGCAAGCGCCAGACCCTTCAGTATTATTAGTAGACAAGCTAAGCACAAGAATTCTTAACCCGATCCCAAGCTTCAGAGGACAGAAGAGCTGAATAGGTTGAGTTTCCTTATCATGGCAATATCCCCGCTGTAATCAGCCTAAACCAGTTCACATGTGCTAACCCCATACTGTTGGGCTGCTTTACCAACGTTAGCCAGTACAATGCAGGACTGGCAACAAAATAGTTCCTAAAAGAGGGATGAGTACCAACTGTCAGGGGTAAAACTGCCGATAAGGGAATTGTATATATTTATAAAGAATTACAATAATTGTACTATGTGTTTCTGTCACTGTTTAGCATTAGCCAACGCTAACACACACGTATGCTAATTTTCTAGAAAGCTGTTGGTGTTTCTTGCTGGAGGATCCCCAATACTCTATCAGTCTGTAAGATGAACTTTATCTTATCATCACCCTTAATGTAAGAGTAAAATGAGAGACTGGGAGTAGAGGTTAGTAATGTTAGTATGTTGTGCCAGGGTAAAAATGTGCATTACGTCTGTCTATGATTTGGCAAATGGGCACACTTTGCAGTGTGTGGGTACGTTTGTGCACGTGTGTAATTGTGTGTGGGTGTGTGTGGGTGTGCTTTTAGACCATAGCTAAAGCAATGCAGTCACTAATTTAATTTGGATCTGGAGCCACATCTCACCTGCCTGTTGAACTGTGCACGCAGGCTTCTAGTTGCCATGGAAGCACAAAGCCATACTCACATCGACACACCCCACAAATGGGGAGGGGGGAGTGAGCAATAGCTCATTATCATAAAGGAGCAGGCACTCAGATTTGCCGTACAAAACCCTCTTTAAACAGGGTGAGAAGCGTGCTGTGGTGTTTGATGCTTGTGGTATTTTGACCAAAGCATGTCACAGACGTTCCAATAAGACCTCAGCCAACCATGCCAAATTGTGGGAAATGGGATTCATATGTCCTCCTTGTTTCAAAAAACAGATTTAAAAAAAAAGTTAATTCGTTTAATGACCTGTGAGCAATGCCACGTTCAATCTTTTATTAGTAAAAGGCTACATTTAGCGTAATACCAGCAGAATACTGTGAAAAATCAATTTATAGCAACAGCTTAGGTAAAAGGACTGACTTGAGAGAGGAAAGCTTGCCATTGTAATGACTCACACGTATCCACACTGATAAGTGTGTATTCAAAGTGGATTACGATTCAATTTCCACATGCTTATAATTCCACTAGGCGAGCCGCATTGAAAGTAGCTCCTGCAAGCGAGTCACAGAGGGTCTCAATCACTTTTCCTCTTTCTGAGCGACTCTTATCTGAGATGTGCTCCTATATCAGATCTGTTCACAGTAACTTATCTCAGCTCACCTGGAGAGAGTGAGGTGGAAAAAAAAAAAGATAGAGAGACTTTGGGGAAAGGTACACAGAAAGAGCCTGATTGTTACGGTGTCCTTAAGCGCTCATGGGACAGAATGGAGGTAAACCGGTTGTTTATCACAAAAGGAACCCAAAAGCCAGAGACATATTGGCTCCTCTCTTCCAAACAAAGACATTTACAGTCCTGCCAAAAATCGGAGCATTGCCAGCCTTATCATGTCTTTGTGCTACAGAAGCTGATGTGTGGCCCTTTGAGATAACTGACAGCCACACCAACCCAGAGACATTGCTCTACTATGGCTTTACATATATATCATCCTTGTGTAATCCTGCTCCTGGGAGAGCAACGCATCTCGTTCCAGGACAGAAAGCGGGATGATCCTGGCTAAAATGGAAACGGATAATGCAAAGCATGGGCAGAGCTTTCAGCTATGTATTGCTATGGGCATTTAGACTTTGATTAGATTTATCCCTCATATCAAGCATTGATCTGAATGGGGAGTAGAGGGGGTGTTACGAATAGCTTCGAAAACTAGTGCCCCTGTCATTTTGGGTATTTTGTCCCTGTGAACTAATGCAAAGTCCTTCTAACAGATCATATTTAAAATGTAGTGAAACATTTCTATCCTGATGGGTGTGGTCTCTTCCTGGATGACTGTGCCCCCATTTACAGGGTACAAGAGCTTAATAAATGATTACTAATTAATGGTTAAATTATACGCCTAGGCCTCAATCTCAATTTAATTGAATGTCGGAGGGAAGATTTTGGTCTGATGTGTTAAACCAGCATGATTAAAACTCCAGTTGAGGGAATCTCTTTTGGAAAAATTGGTCTTTATCCCACCAGTACAGTTCCAGAGTCCTGTAGAATCGTTGCTAAGGCTTGCATCTTATTAAACCTATTAGGTTGCTTCTTCCTTTAATTTTATACTATCTTTATTCAGAATTTGTCCAAACATATTGTAGATTTGGTGGCACGGTGGTCGGCGCTGTTGCCTTACATCAATAAGGCCCTGGGTTCGATCCCCAGGGTCGACTTGGGTGCCTTTCTGTGTGGAGTTTGCATATTCTCCCTGTGCCTGAGTGGGGCACCTCTGGGTTTGCCAGTTTCCTCCCACAGTCCAAAGATTTGCACATTCGGCAGATTAGCTACTCTAAATCGCCCATAATTGTTTACATAAACTGTAACAGTTTATGGCCTGCCGGCCCTGCAGGGCAACCTGGAGCCAATCCCAGCTGACTTTGGGCGAGAGGCGGGGTTACACCCTGGGCAGGTGTCCAATCCACCACAGGGCAACACACAGAGACAGACAACCATTCACACTCACATTCATGCTACGGGTAATTTAGAGTAGCCAATTAGCCCAATCCCGTCTGTGCATGTCTTTGGACTGTGGGAGGAAACCGGAGTACATGGAGGAAACTCACACGGGCACGGAGAGAACATGCAAACTCCAAACACGACCCCGGGGATTGAACCCAGGGCCTTATTGCTGCGAGGCACCATGCCACCCCACAAATTTGATCTGTTTATCTCCTATACACACTATAGCAGTAAGTGCAATAGCTCTCGTACTTCGAGTGAATGATGCTTAATAAATCTTGCTATTTAAAGTTTAAACGTTGGTGCACATAGCATCTTGTCCCTCTTTCCACGCAATGCAAATAGAATCTGCCTTAAGTGATTCTATATTGGATTGTATTTGTGCAAGTGATCAAATAACTGACAGACTGCTTGCTTAGTGAAACAAAAACAGAACAAGTATAAGCTAAAAACTCAGGGCTAATCAAATGTATTAAACCAATCTATCTTTGTCTCTCGCTCTCATATACACAATTCCCAAGACAGTATTATATAAACCTGCTGCTCTCGAATGCACAGAAGGAGCTTAAACCCCTCATTTGTGAGCAAACTCTTATCGCTCTAAAGTTCTGAGCTCGTGAAGTTCATCAGGGCCATGCAGAAATCTACTTCATCAATTAAATGTGCTTGATGGTAGCACAGCACCGGTTCTGCTCACTATGCCTGCTCTTTCTCACCAGCTGACATAGTCATCTTCAGACCTACTGCAATAGAAACTGTCAAGGTTTTCCTCCAGTTCAGCTCAAAGAGCAACTATTGGGCATCCTGAATTTCAGTTTAGTGGGATTGGCAGTCATATAATGTACTAAAGAGGACTCATGCATAGCAGAAAGTAATGTATTGTGCTCTGTCCATAAAGCAAGATTTACAAGCCCAAAGTTGTTTATTTCTCTTAGAGCACCGCAGTTTGCCACAGCTACCAAGCTCACTAATTAAAGGATTAAACGACACATTGTTCATTTTAGCCATTTAATCTCGTCGAACGTCATAAAAACAAGCTAGTTCCCACCATCGCTTAGATTACAGCGGCTACAAATTGCCGTTCTCTTCCCGGCCTCGCTGTTTTGCTCTCTGTTTAAGGAAATATGACACATAACTGAGAAACTGCAAAGTCATCTCTTCTGAAGATTTCCTCATTACACCTTCAACTCTGAAGGTCCTGTCTTACACCTGGTGCAAAGCAGTGCCAAGGGTGACGCAAGTGTCTTTGCTAGTTTGAGACTGACGCAATTGTTATTTTCAACCCAGCGCCCATGTTGTGTAAATAGCAAATGCACTTGCACCCATCTGAGTGCTCTTGGTCTTAAATGAGGTGTGGTCAGGGGCATTGTTGGCACATTGCTATACTGAGGCAGTAGAAAGCGACTGTGTGATAAGCCCGACAAATACCTGGTCTGAAGTCAATAGTGCAGTATTTCAGGCTTAGTTTAAGGATGCATGATCAAGATAGTAATATGGGCATAATGCGTGTACATCCTGTTTGGTACATAGAAGGGAATGTGCAGCCGTGCACGCACATGCAAAAAATGAAAAGTAAAGACTACAACGTGAAAGATTATTCTTCTGCTGCTGGCGTCAATGGCTGTAAATCCATTTCCTCTGCAGAGAAGCATTCTTTCTTACGACCCGGCAAATCCGCCTTTATAATGCAAGTGCACCTGGCTTTTAAAGGGAATGGGAGATGACACTCTGGTTTATTGCATGTTACACCCACAACACATCCATGATTAATTAAGAGACTAAGTACAACCCTTTTGAACCATGTACCTGGTGCTGCGACCATTTTCTTTCAGCATTAAACTAGCAAAAGTGGATTTTGACACTCCCTAAATGCACTTGTGCCGTGCCGCTTCAGACCTTGTGCTCAAATCGTTAAATTAGAGCTGTGAGTGTTGCAAAGCTCTGGTGCTGGGACTCCTTCCAAAAAGGCTAAATTAACACACACACCCTGCCCACGAAAACATCACTATATTAGCAATTAAACATTTTTAATCTTTTTTTTTTTTACGTTTCTATAGTAACAACTCTGTGAATGAGTGAATTGTTCCTATAGAGTTGTAATCTTATGAGATTAATATAAAAGTATGATTTGCCTCTTAGCTGGAACGACTGTCAGAGCTATTGAAAACGTATCACCTTGTGCACAATCAGATCTGAGGTTTCAATAGCACTAAGATATAAAACACTTTGCTCAAGGACAGCGTTCACAGGGCTGCATGACACCGACATTAACTTTCTCTTATACATGAACATTTATTCCAATAAACGTCCACTGACATAAGGTCTGCTTTATTCAATTTCCATGTCAATTTGGCATAATGCCACAGTCAAGAGACAGATTTTTTGATAACAGAGTGTCATGTTATGACACTGTCAAGGCTCATTAATCGTTGAAGGTCCAGAAAAAAAAGAGTGAAAAATGAGCAACGATAAGTCTTGGAAAGCTCAGTACTTGACAACTTGGCATGTATATTGACTAGATGGAGTGAAGGTTCAGCACTGCACATGGGAATACTGAAGAAAAAAAGATATTTTTCCAGATGAAAACATCTTCAATGTATTAAAATATATTTAATATTTCTTATACATACACGCATACATACGTACGTACATAT
>JAQMCW010000005.1:1886702-1898113 GCA_030068335.1 Chrysichthys cranchii
TTACTATATTGAAAGGGGCGGAGCCTACGAAACAAAGGGGCGTTACTGCTGTGTCGCTTGCAAGTTAACAGATTAAACGCCAATATACCCCCCGTGTGCCGTCGTATTTTCCTCACGCAAAAGGTGTGCCGTGGCTCAAAAAAGGTTGGGAAACACTGTCCTAACCCATGCCTAGGACGTTTGCGTAGAACATAAGTAGATACGATAATTAATAAAATGATTAATAATAATAATTAATAACAATTAGTAATTAATTAAAAATGATTTTTATTAAATTAATGTAGATAACCATACAATTAGATTGTATTGTAATAAATAAGTACAAATAAATACATTGGGGGGGGGGGGGGGGTCAATTAATACACTCAAAACTTAATGAAAATAAGCTGATACTAAACATGCCACATTTATGACAAAAGACAAAAATGAACACGTTCAATGTCAAAAGTTTGGGAATTCAAGATATCGAAAGACACGGTTTTGCTTTTGTGACTGCTCGTAAAGTAGGCGATGAGAAAACAAGTTAAAGAAAAGACTCTGTAGAGACTTTCTCTGATCTGCCAAAAGCACCTGAGCCAAAATATAAATCAGACGCCATTGGTAAAAGCCTCTGTATACACAACCATTATCTTAAGCTGAAACACCATTGAAATGGAACATAAAAGCACTTAAAGGCAAAGACACTGGTTTTTTATAGCCACAGATGACAGCAAAGGATACTTGCCAAGATTTTGCAACTAAGTAATGGCAGACCGAGAGAGAGACAGAGAGAGAGAGAAAGCGGTGAAACCTCTCCTGCCCTATACACCATATACTACAGCGCATACCGTATTTATGTGAAGGTGAGACAAACTTTAAAGGTAACACAAGGATAATGTTGCATAAATAATACAGCAAGACCAGACAGAGAACCTTTTTACAAGAGGATATAGGGTTTTTTTTTTTCTTTTTCCTTTTTTTCCTTTTTTTGCATATGGCACGTTAGCCGAGTGATATCAGACACAGTAGGAAACCTGTGCACAATGAACCAGATAGGTAAAGCGAGGTGCCTGGATTTATGTGCTTTGGCGACTGATAGCATCAGTGAGCACAATGAGACGGAGCAGGTGCTTTGCATTTCTATGCAAATGCTAGTCAGCCGTCTCTAGCTGTAAAAATGAACCGCACTTATATCCAGGTTCATCTACCACTAAATGAGATAAAGGGAGCCTCCCTTCCCCCAACACATGTCAAAAAAAAAAAGAAAAGAAAAGAATAACAAGTTCACAGATAATTTTTACTTCCCCCAAGTCTTAAAATAAATGGAGAAGTGATTTTATTGTGACACTCTAGTGGACCACAGTGCCCTTGACCCCAGTGATAACAGATTTCATTAGAAGCAGTCATAAAAGCTGAACGCTGTGCTGTATTCCGACTCGCTTTCTTACACACACACACACACACACACACACCACTTTTACCATATCTCTCTTTCTCACCTGTCTAAAACACTTTCTCACACACTATATCTCTGATCATCTTATATAAGAAAGCAATAATCCAAAACCCATGAGTGACACTAAGCTCATGTAAGCATGCAGCCACAATTAACCCTGTAGCACCCCTGGGGTCATATTTGACCCTAACTTTTAGTTCCCACTTAGAAAAAGTTAAAAAGTGATGTCACGATGAATATCCCGTCAATAGCCAAGCTGGTATTTTTAGGCATATTTTAATGCATATTTTAACGGAACGCTTCCAATGAAATAGTTCCGATTCCTAAATCATAAATCTCCTCATATTTGCTCAAGACTGGCACGTACTGTATAATCCATCCTGGGGGTTTTTTTCTTTCTTGCCCAGCAATTTGCAACCTGATCGGCGCTATTATGATAATGCTCCTACTGGGTAAAAGAATCTTCTAATGGCTTTCTTATGCAAGAAGGAAAAGGATCCCTTTATAAGGACATTATACCACAATGTATCCTACCAAATGTCGGATTCTGATAAAGGTGTTAATTAAATTTCTATTATAACAGCTCGAACAGTAGTTCTGGTTGCAAGACAGGTTTTTATTAATGTGCTTGTTCTAATGCATTATCATATCTGTAAAAATAACCTACAAAGACTTGTACGGTGGACGCCACACACAGAGGGATTAAAATTGTGCTTTAAATTCAATTCATATGTATCTAATAATCAAGATCGGTTAAGTCATAGCCATTTGTTGATGATACCCAATCCAGCCTGTCCATCTCGGCTGAACTTAAGGACAGACCTGCTTTTTGCAAACAAAGTCCAACATCTTCAGCAAAGGAGGAATCGTGGGAGAATTTTTTTTTTTAAATTAAAAACAAATAAATAAATAAATACATTTTTTACAATCTACCACATACAAAGAATAATAACGGTGGGGGGAGCGGGTGGTGTTTGGCTTGATATGTCTGATATGAAGATAAGTGACATCTAACAGAGGCCATAAAACCTGGACACATTAGCAAAGCACTCACTCAGTGTCCTCTGAAATCTCAAAGTGGCTTTCCAAATTGTGTAAATATTGGAGCACGAGAAACAAGGCTCCAGACGTTCGCAACGGAGAAAGGTTTGAAGATAAATGCCCGTGGTTCGCACTCTCCTCTCCCCCAAGGCAACTGATCGAATACGAATAGGAATTCAATTAACTGTACCAAGCCATGGTTGATTGGCCAGCAAACAGCCATAGCATCATCATTCTCTGCCAGACGGGTCCACTGTGGCTCCGACAAAGGAGGATGGGATTAAAAAAAAGAGAGAGAGAGAGCTTACTGTGAAGAGGTATTGTATCCAATCTTTCAAATGGTACATGATTTTATTTTGAGAGACAATTTATTTAGTTAAAATTGCACAACTGAGGGAATCTGATGGAAAACAATATTGGGAGATGTACTTGTTGAAGGCACTGAAAGTACTTGCTTTGATTAAACCTAGAAATCTGAAAATCCTATGGCCCAAGGCAATGGTATATTACAGGAATAAATGCCTAGGCAACTATGGGCAAAAGTATGGCAAAGAAGAAACACTATAATTTCTACACGTTACTATCTGCATTACAGTCCCAGCATTCAGTTTCCAGACTAATTATCTGTGCCTGTATTGTGACCCAGTTTTATATGGTTTCCATCAGTTAGTCAATTATCATCGAAAAAATAACTGCTTAACATCCGTGCCTGCAATAACGCCTTCAGCCCCCCAGAGGGCAATGACACTTGAATATTATCGCTGTATTCAAGCTCACTCACACCTGCCCCTCATTTACAGGCATTATCTAAAGACTCGTGCTTGCCTACAGACTTTGTGAAATCTTAAAAAAAAAATAAAAATTAAAAAATTAAAAAAAAGTATTTCTTAAATCCTGGGTTGTGTTTTATTACTGTTTCTCTTGTCTGGCCTTGTTTATCCCCTTCGTTCCTGTTTACTGTGCTCTAATTGATTATCAACATGTCTCTTTAACACCCAGTGGATTAAGCAGAGGTCCGATAGTTTCAGTGTAGGATCTGCAGTTTCAATGCAGGAATCAACAACCTGAAATACACTCCCTCCCAACAGTGCCAAATAATGGCATCCAAGCTAGGGCAAACTGTGCTGTGGAATAGTCTCAACCTTTCCATCTTTGCAGGTCAGTTTGTCAGTGAAAGCACCAACATGGCTGACACTGCTCAGAATATAGAGCGTTCCCCCCAAACAAGTGCTACCATGTTGCAAAGATTGAGAAATGTCATAGGATACCTGGAAAATTTTTAAAGGTCTTGAATGCATTGGCACATGCACATCCAATCAGCCACTCACGCAGAATTTCATGAAATGAACTTCTGGGAAAAGATTCGTGGTGTCAGACGAGGTAAAGATTCAGTGAAAGAGTATGAATCCATCTTGACTTCTTTGGCTTTGGTTGAAATAGGATGGGTAGGCAGGGGTTGGGTATGGGATGGGTTGGCACTCAAAACAGCTTTCCACAGAACTCTAAATGAAAAGCTATATGCAGAAATGACATTTTTAAGCTCACAACCTCACACTGGCATAGTTCATTCACGTAGCCATTCATACTGACAATCGTAGTCATTCAAAGTGTCCTGCTGAAAAGTTCAGTGGAAACAGTGCCTCTGTGGAAGAAGCCGTGTAAGTGGGCCAGATCAAACAAGGGAGAAAGAAAAACAGCAAAGGCATAAAGGCATTTGGTGTATTGCGGAGAAAAGGCTCACCTTGAAGCAAACCTCAACCCCAAAGGAAACAGCAGATGGTGACTCAGTTGCTTTTAGCAAGCTTATGCAGAGGAATCTTGCAAGCCTCAATTCAAGCCTGAAATCCCTGCTCTCTCAACATCCACATACAAGTTCTGGTTGGTCACCCACTGGGTTCAGACAAGTTTACTAAGTGTGCAAGCCAAATAAATATCATTATTATCACCACAGCTACAAAAAATAAAGTGCATTCCCATGTTGAAAGAACACAACCCCATCATTTCTTGGGTCCAAGGAGAAAATGGTGCCTGAAGCAAAAGGCATCATGAATCATGTTTAGCACCATTATGCTATCTAACTCACACAGAGAACCCAGGTGTGGATCGCATCCTGGACATCCCTTCTGAATACAGGAATCTGGCAGGTGTTTTCCGCAAAACAAAAGCTTAAGTGCTCAAAAGGCCTTGCAAATTTGCAGTAGACTTGTTACCAGGTACTGATCCAATGGCAACCGCCATCCATCCATAGTCATCTTCATCTTCTGCCACTTAATCCTGGTCAGGGTCGCGGGGGGACCAGCTGACATTGGGTGAGAGGCGGGATACGCTCTGGGCAGGTCACCAATGCACCGCAGGGCAACACACAGAGACAGACAACCATTCACACCTACGGGTAATTTAGAGTAGCCAATTAGCCTAATCCCCTCTGTGCATGTCTTTGGACTGTGGGAGGAAACCAGAGAACCCAGAGGAAACCCACACGAAGACGGGGAGAACATGCAAACTCCACACAGAAAGGCACCCGTGCCGAACCCGGGGCTCAAACCCAGGCCCTTCTTGCTGTGAGGCAACAGTGCTAACCACTCAGCCACCATGCCGCTCCGCCATGTCATGGTCATGCCATGGCTATCCACTTCTACTGGTACTAGCCAATGTAACACTCCAAAACAAACCATTGGAGAAATGGGTACATGAGATAAAGGAACTGGAGCTGTAATATCCCAAAGATATACAACCTCTGGTAAGATGTTGCCATGTGCCCTCTTTCCTTGTAAGCTAATTCAACACGAAAAAATGGTGTTGGTAGACAGACATCTGGTAGATATGAAGACCACAGTGAGTGAGTAACACAAAACACAAATGCAGAAGCACTCATAAGATGCAAGTAATCCAGGGGGCCGTTCAAATTTGTCTTCTAGACTTCACCCAAGGTCAGTGGCGTTGGTAAGAATTGTTTTCTGGTGCAGAGATTTACAGAGGTAGGTAAATTGCTGGTCTTATACATACTCCTAGGCATTTACCTGTTGCAAAATTGGACACTTTGCTAATTCCTAAGAGCCCATGGTCGCATATTGCAACTTCCTGTTAGTGATCTGCCAGTTTTGAGAGGTTTCACTACAATTATGGTCCTCATTGACCATTTCTCAAACGCCTGCTGGCTAATTCCCATGCCAAAACTGTCAACTGAATCGCAAACATCTGCAGATCTATTAACTTAAAATTAAGTCTTCAAGCTGTACAGATGTCCAGAAAATATCATACTTAGATAGGGCAGTCAGACTCACTTCCCGTATGTGTGGAAAGCATTATGCAATCAGCTCAACATTCAAATCAAACTGTCTTCTGGCTACCACCCACAATCCAGTGGCCAAGCAGGAAGGCCAATCAAATGGAGTGTTTTTCATCTCTGGAAAGAGTATGTGCAAAATTATTTTAGCATGCACATGCCTCACCCTCGCACCCCATTTCAATATGTTCTGGGGTGCCAGCCTCTGCTATTTCCCTTGTCAGGTGAGCAATCTGATGTTTTGGCAGCCTAGACGAATAGATGAGAAGCGAGATGACTTGAAAAGTGACATATGTTTGAGTCAAAGAACGCTCGAGTGTGCAGACAATTTGCTACACTTGAAAATCATTGCGATGTGAAACCAAGCAAACAGAAGTAAAAAGATACCCTGTGACAAAAAAAAAAAAAAAAATTCGAACACTGGTGCAGACTTTAGCAAACAAACTAGGTAGGAAAACAACTTAAATGACTGCGTACCGAACCCTACATGTCTTTGTTTACCTTTCCTATTTGAATATTCCCCGTGTATACTCAGCGAGATGAATAAAAATGTAAGTAAATAACTTGATAATAAAATAAAGGAATTGAATAGGTTCATAAATCAAAATAAAGTCGAAGCTTTACTGGCTTGTTACTAAAATACAGTAGTCTGCAGCAAAAATCTGCAGCTTGCTTAATCTTTTTACGGAAGAATAGAAGCTTCGGTGTGCGCAAGAACAACCTTTCTATAAATGATCGGCTTCGGATTCATCTGCGTTCAATAATTCTCTGCACTGAGTCATTGTCATTGTAGACGTCTTCAATATTCAATATCATCACGAAGAACCTGCAGTGACAGAGACAGATAAAGGTTGCCTTTTGCAAATGGTTTGCTCTTCACAAAGCAGAATGATGGGTTCACGAATGATTCATGTGAGTAGCTTGAGGGAACAACAAGTGCCAGTGAGCAGGGGAGAAAGATTCGGGGGGGATCGGAGGCGAAATAATCAGGGCTGTTCCTGCATTCTCGGCTAATTAAGACTGCTGCTTTTTTTGAGTGGAGTGCAATTAGCCTTTGAATCGCCCTCAGGATTTTTTTTTTCCCCCCCTTCACCTCTAATAACAGCTACATTATGCTGGCACGGGAGTAAATGGTACAATAAATAAATAAATAAACAAATAAACAAACAAACAAAGTTGGGCAAATTAGGGCCATGAAATGGATGCCTAATAAACAGTGACCAAAGGGCATCCGTGTCTGCAGACGTTGTAAATGCGCATGCTGCGACAGCTGTTAAAAGGAAGGGTTGAATTTAATGGCTCTGTCTGTTTATTGGCATGTTTTGTGTATCTCAAGGCTGTTTGCTTCAGATCACAAAGCCTACATACCACCCAGGCCAAGTTCCTTTTCTATAAAATCTGCTCCTACTGATTTATTTAAAGTACTGCGGGACAATAGGTTTAACATTTATGAGGGCGACGTTTTAAATACAGACAAATAAAAAATGTATCACGGACACTTTGCGCGCAATTAAATTCATCGTGATATGTTTGTGGGCTGCGGTTTCTTTCCTTACAGGAAAGATTTGGCTGCATCATGCCTGCTGTGCTGCAAGCAATTTGGTTTCTAGTCCAACTGCAAAAATGTCAAATAAAGACTGGGCTCTCTAGGGTTTAATCACGTGAAATGCAGTGTTTAAACTGTGTCAGTGAGCAAAACATGTTGGTAAATATCCATGATAGGTGTGTAGGGAGTTTTGGATTAAGCGTTATTTCACTGGGAAATTCAGGAGAGCCAAATATGCTGCTCACTAAGAAAAAAAAAGATCAAATCCAAGTACTGCCAAGCTGCCACTGCTGGGCCCCTGAGCAAGGCCCTCAACCTCAAATGCTCAGTTGTATGAGATAAAAAAAAAAGTAAGTCGCCCTGGATAAGGGTGTCTGCCAAATGACGGTAATGTAATGAATAATATTCAGAAATTTTTTTATGCAATTACTATGTGGTAAATCTATGTTTGTTTTAGGGATAGGGAGATATATATGTATGTATGCATATGTATATATATACTGTATACTTATATATATATATATAAAATAGACAGTGAACCCCCGCAATACCGCGGTTCACCTCTCGTGGGTTCACTGCATCGTGGATTTTCAAATTTTGATTCGCGGAATTTTTTGGCTTTCACGGGACTCTGGAATAGAAAATATTTTTAAAAATGTTCATTCAAACATTAAAAGAACATTTAAATAAAAATAAAACAGTATGCACTGTATTTCATCAGCGGATGAAAAGTGAAAGTTGCTGTGTAAACCACTTCCGCTTCAACTCGTGAACAGGAAGTGACCTCACCGGCAGTAAGTACGCATGTAGGATTTTATATGCTGTTAAAATGACGTTTGTTTAAGAGTGTAGAAAGTGTTTAAGAGCATAGGATGTGTTTTATAAATGAGTGGAAATGGATTATAAAGCCTTATATAATATACTGTAAATAATAAAATCAGGTGGACTAATTGCGTGATTGCGAGGGAGCGTTAGGATTGGTTACGGCGGTTGTAAACAAGTGACCTCACCGGCAGTTCTGCTTCATGTCCATGAGCTCTAATAGCTCCAGTCCAGTAGCGCCTCAGCACTCAGCTCCTCCGGTACCGTGAGTTTTGCGCCTCTTTCCCGTACGCTTTCCCCGTTGCCATTTCCGCCGGTTAAACCCTCCGTCTCCCAGTTGTTTTCCACTTTGTATTGACAACGCACAAGCTAGTTTACCCATGTGAGATTGTTGTTAAAAGCGCTATACAAATCAAATTGAATTGAATTGAACATGGTTAAGCAGTATGACTATAAAATCTTTGTATTAAATTGACAATAAATGTGATGGTATGGAGTCTTTCAGCATGTGTCCCCAAGCTCCAGGTACACCAGGTGTGAGATGGGTAAACACCCTGTATAGGGCTGCCATGGCACATACAATATTATAACGTCGGCAGTAGGGGAAAAAGACATTTTAGACATTTTATTCAATTTATGAACACTTTTTTGGGGTTTTCCCCTGACAGTCCAGCAATGTAAATAAATCATCCAGTGGACCAGGCTCTATAAGCCAAAGAAAAAAGAAAACGTAACAAATACAACCAGTGATGTGCACCACCTTGTTTCAGTCAATCAAGCCACAGAAGAATCTCTCTATTTGTCTGTCAGTCAATCATATTGATGGTCAATTGAAAAAGCCTCTTGCATTAGCAATCAGGTTTTCTAGCCTAGCCAGTGTGTGTATACGTTTGCGGGTATAACTTTCAACAATAAATAGAGCAGGTATATTTGTCTGAATAGTTTCAAAATAATTAGCTCCAGCTACTGTATCATTTGATAAAATCACTGATAGCACCTCGCAGAACATCATTATCCATTTAAGGGGTCAGGGCAATTCTTCACTGGGGCAAAACGGCAACATTCACAGCTTCAGAAGGTGGTTCCCTGTGAAACGCTCATCGTGAAACCTGTTTTTCAATAGCCTTGAGCTACTACTGCTTGCTCCATGCACAAGTTTTGCTCAAGACCCACTAAGTGCTGTCCCCACTGGACTTTCTTTGCACCTCTGTTCTGTGCTCGTCCATCCTCGGCACAGCTCATTTCCCCTCTGTCTCCTGCGGCAGGATGATTGATGGCTAGGGGAAAGCTCGCCATGCTCATGTACCCTAAGTGAGGAAGGGAAACAGTGGTGTAACACTGTATTAGACTATGGGAGCTGCATGATTTAGTGGGCAGGGAAATAGATGAGGAAACATGAGGTTAGGGGTTCAATTCTCATATGGAGGAAGTTGCCACCAAGGATAAACGTAGGTACTCCGCCGCATGGCTAAATGATGAAGAGGATTATGCATGCTCTGTGGCAGCTGGCCGAATATACAGTATGTCCCAACCTCTTGGTGGACTGTGACTCATTACATTCATACACATGCACAAATATGCAACAAGTATTTGACATATTCCTATAGAATCCGTAACAATTCATCGTTGGGTGTGTAGAAGGTGTATGTGGTAAATTACTAGTTTCGACACTTTCCATGCTTCTGTGATTCCAATGCACTTGGAAAAATGTATACATGGCCTATATTACCCCTAATTTCCAGAGACACTAATATGTTCTGAAATATAGGATGGTGGCCCAGAAGCGCCAGAGATTCAACATTAAAAAAAACCCAAAAAAAACCTGTACTGATGGCAGGAGTGAACGAGGTGTGAATGGTGGATGGTGCTCTAAGCTACTATTACCATGCCCTTGACAGCCATATATTTCAAGAGTGCTTGACACCCATACATTACAAGGGTGCTAGACTGTGATTGACAGTCTAGCACTATGAGAATCCCAGTGGATGAGACATTTCTTCATTTCACATTATCATTCTGATAAGGGTAAAAGTTTGTTAGATAAAAAAAAAAAAAAAAGTCTGGAGATCTAATCTGTAAATTGCAGGAAAGTACTGATATGGTGTAATTACGAAGCACTAATCAAAAGCCTGGTGATTCTGAAGGGAGCTTCCCCCCCCCTTTTTTTTTTGGCTAAACTAACACCTTCCTGATATATGCAAACTATAATTATTTTTATCTGACAGGCTATGAAAAGTGACTCTTGGGTTGCAAATAAAAGTGCACATTAAAAGAAAGAAAGAAAGAAAAAAAAACTTCACACGTTAATTATTTTTCTCGAAACTCAAAAGAACTTTTCCCAGTTAAATAAAAAAATAATAATAATAATAATAAAATAAATAAATAAATACTACACCTAAACAATAAAGCGCCCGTGTCTTAACTAAAAACCTTTGAGTGAAAATTGAAACTGGGTACTTTGAAGTTGCATTTACATTTTAATTAGTTAAAATAGTTTGCGTTCTAATGGGGGGGGGGGGAAGAATATTAACATGGGTATGATTGTATATTGACATTGAGAAAAAAAAAAAAAAGACCATTTTGTCAAGCAAAGACAATGACAAGGAGGTCGTATTATTCTTTTACTCTGAAGCTCATCTTTCAAATGACCATTTATGCTGATTTATCCATGGAAACGTTTCCTGCCACCGATAGTTCACTAGATTTGTCTCAGCCTACACAGTTTGTAAAATTACAGCATATTTCCTACTTAAGACACCATCAGCATAAACTGAATACCAACTGGTAACTGGCTATCTGTTTACTAAATGCAGTACGTGCTGTACGGTAATAGTTTTCTATGCACTGTTTGCTAAGGAGAACCCATTTGTGACTCGTGCTGGCATAAGAAGTCGTAATGAGGAAATTTTCAAAAGTGAGTTATTGTTACTTCCACGTTGTCCGTCTAAAGACCTTCAAAATGAGACAGGGTTTGTTGAAATCGGACAAAAAATGACCGAGTTACATCCAACTGAAGTCGACCACATCTGATGGGGTTTGGAAACTCGCTTTCCGTTGGTTTGTAAAAGCGTCATCGGGAATTCCATGTGTATCATCAGGAAGTAGAGGAGCTACGCTTCACAATGATACCAAACATGAGTAGGGGGATTCCCCCGTCTCGCCGCGAGCGTGCGGTGAAAAACACGGATTTATCATGGAATATTCCGACAAAGGACTAATTAATGAAGACATACGAATGAACATAATGAACAAAACCTTAAAATAAAAGTAGTTTGGGATGT